>PVKS010038686.1:0-17724 GCA_004027875.1 Aplodontia rufa
CATCTTGCCGTGGTGTTGTCCGTGTCGGGGTCCTGAGGACAGTTTAATGCCGCGGACCCACATGGTGAGGTCCGCACGTTTGGTGCTCGCACGGCTAGGCCGCGCGTGGCGGCGAGGGACGTGCCGGGTTTACCTGCTTGTGGGGGTGGGACATGCAAATGAGGGCCCGGGGCACTTTGGGTAAGGGGCCTCCCCGCGCGACCCAGGTTCGGGCACTGAGCTTCTGGCCGTCGCGCTCGCGGGACTTGGCGGGAACACACGCCTCGCGCGGGAGAAGGCACAGCTAGCGGGAGGTGCTGCTCGGGTCCAGGGCTGCTGCGCCCAGGGAGTGGCCGGGAGCTCTCGCTCGTTTCGAGAGTATTTTTTCACCACTTGTCTTACTCTGATGAAAACATGAAAAAAAAAAGTAATCACCTGACCATTTACACACCTAGAAAAGTTAAGGTAATTCCTCATATCGTCTAATTTTCAGTCAGCGTTCGGATTTCTTATTTCGAAAGATGCCCATGTATAGTTGAATTGTCACAGGAGCCAAACCAGGTTTGACGTGGTATTTGGTTGCCATGACTCTTGGGTCTGTTTTGTCCTCTAAACAGTCCCCGTTTCGCGTTTCTTCCTGCCATAGGTTTATTGAGAAAATGGGATATTTGTCCTGCGAAATGTCTTGAATTCGGTCCATTTTTTAGGATGTCGTTTACGTTTCCTGAAAATTTACAGTTGGGTGAAGTCTGTCTGAGATTCGCCTCAGTTATTTATTTTTGCCTGTAGAGAATGGTCCTATTGCATCTCAGCAGGGAGCTTGTGATATCTGGCGGTCGCGGTGTTGGTGATGCATAGTCCTCACCAGTGAGTTTTGATGGGGTCAGCAGCCTGACCCTCCTTTACAGAGTTCCCATGAAATCTTTCACTTAGTGCTTTTAGAATGCAACGATGAACGTCGTCCAGCTAGACGGTCTAGTTAGTGCTTTGTGTTGAATCCTTGCCTGGCGAGTTGTAAGGATGTGATCACAAGGTCTTCAGCGGCAAAGTTCTGTGCTCCATGGAAGCTAAGTAAGACTAAGACCTGAAAAAGAAATGGAAATAGATTTTCGGTGCTGAGTCTCTGGATCATTAGATCCGAGTAACAGATGCTTTCCATGGTGGGTTTTTTTGTTGTTGTTGTTGTTGTTTTTTTAGCTAACCCATTGCCTTTCTTACATGGGCTATATTGAAGTTGTCTGTCTCTTCTCACTGCTAAGATTCTCTTCAGAGCCCTTTAATGCTGGTCCTGAGGGCTTAGGCCACAGGTCTCCCTCACTGTTATCCTTTAGTTTTACTGTCTTCCTGTAGAATCAAGTGGAGAGGCAAAAATAGTTTTGCTTCCCATCTGTACTCATCTCTATTTGAATGTAGGCTGATTTTTCTTTTCTGGATATTTTCTGCATGTTTCTGCATTTATAGAACACTTCATTTAGTAAGACAGTGTGCCAGGAGTGTTCAAGTTTCATGTCTTGGATTCCCTTACTCTATTCTCTCATTTCTGTTAAAGAAAAGTTTATATATATATATTTTTTTTCAAATCCTTGTCCTCTCCTACAGTCTTTTCCTTCTGTGTTCCTTCCTGTGCTGCATCTTCCCCATAACATTTCATACATCACTAACTGAACATGTTTATCCAATTCACCTTATGCCTTTATTGTTATACTCATGTCTTCACACTGCACATTTGCAACATTAAAAGACTATTGGCTTCTGGCAAAACTCAGAAATATTTGAGACCCCACGTTTGCATTTTTACAAAAACAATTCTTGTTCTTACCACCTTTGTTTAAGTAGGTATGATTTTCCAATTCCTTTCTTAAATGAAAATAGTGTTTTTTTAAATTACATCTTTTGGAAGTTATAAAGGCAATTGACGTAGGCGGCCTTTTAGTTAAGTCATCTTTTGTATCTTAAGATTCGACTCATTTGAGAGAATGAATCTCAATATATATTGTTAAATTGGTTTTAGGAGAAATTTATTTAAAGGTTTTCCTCAGTGCGTTCTGATTTTTTAAATATGAAAATAGCTTTATTTTTATATTCTGGAACATTTGAACTCTATTACTAATAATTCCAACTGTTTACATTTACAGTGGAATAAAACTACCTTTTCTTAGCAGATAACAAAACTATTATAACTCTTATAATCAGGACATTTTAGATCCAAAGAGGTGTCTCATTTTTCGGAGAAGAAAGCTGAGGCAGAGATAAGTGCAGCTACTTCTCTAGGCAGTACTGGCACTGGTCCTACCATTTTCAGAGGCCGAGTTCATTGCTCTTTCCACTGTACCACTCGCAGTATTACTAAGCCATACTGTTTGCAATAATTACAGAGAAAATTAAAAAAGAATTTATGCCTGTCATTTTACAATCACATTTGAATTCTCATTTGACGGCCAACAACAGGACAGCACACACTGATAAATAGAAAGTTTACCTTGTTCTTTTTCCTTTTATTCATAGAAAAGGATTTTGTGATGCGATGCAACTGAAAGTCAAGAATCACAAGTCATTTCCTCTTTAGGAATTTTGCCCTATTTAAAAAGAAGAAACTCAGCCCAAATCCTCCCATCCTTTTTAGCAGGGAATAACTGAGTTACTTAGAACCACAGTGTCTGTGACTTAGCTTCACCTGGTGTGAAACTGGTAAACTCAAGCACGGGAACAGAGGTGATCAACCTGGGCTTTGGGTTGTAATCACCACAAAAGCTTTTCAAAATACCAGTGCATGAGCCTTCCTGTAGAGATTCTGATAGAATTGTTTTGAGTGGGGCTTGGTTATCTGTGAGATTCCTCTGTGTATTTTTTTCGGTCTCTCTCCCTTCCTCCCTTGTGAGCTGTCAGCCATTGTAAGATTTGCTTCGGGCTTGTCAGCCTGAAGTGTTCCTTCTTCCCTCTCTTCTCCTCTTCCTTCAGACACTATGCATCAGAGAAAGCTTGTCTTGAATTCTCTACCCTGTCCCTTTGTTTACTATTCCCTTCCTTTTATGGTCATTGCCCCTTCCTCATGATGTACCCAATGGCTCCTCAGGACCCATTCTTAATGTCTCACCGGGAAAGAACTACAAGGGGCTTTAAAAACTCACCAATCTGGATTTTGTTTCTTCAGGGCTCTGGTAGCTAATCCCATAAACTAAAATATGCTAGAACAGTATTTCTCAAACTTGCCTAATGATAAATTCCCAGACCCTATTGCTTCCAGTTACCATAGGATTGGTCCATTTCAGTTATTCAAAGAATGATATAGAATATTATTCAGATAGAATATCTATGTTCTAACAACTATGTTCTAACAGCTACTTTAAAAAAATTTTTTTTAAATTTTTCATCTGGTTTTTGTTTTTCCTCCACTTACTTGTGTATGTGATTTTGGGGATTAGACCCTGGTCCTGGTGCATGCCAGGCAAGTGCTCTACTGCTGAGCCAACTCTCCAACCCCCTAACAGCTACTTTTAATGAAATAAAGTCACTCACCTGAGGCTGGTGTGATATATTTTTGTGCATGGAGCTCTTCCACTGTAACCAGTTAATTGGTCACAGATGACTTCATGTTCTTTTTCACTGAAGGGCAGGAAAAGACTGTCAGAGATGAACCTCCTTAATTTCTTGTAATTACTACAAAGTTACCTGTGCATATACTTACCGGGTTCCCTTCTTGTCTCAGAGGAGAGGTGTATCTTATATGGGAAAAAACTTGTGCACAGGTTGAAAACTTCATTGTATGGAATCAAATAGCTGATTCCAATTCTATGGAAGCTATTTTACAACTGTAAATTGTAGATAGGCGATATCAATGCAAAAAATAATTCTTGTTTATAGACAGATAAATTCTGTCCTGACCAGTAGAGGTTCAGTTGACTTTTCTCTACCATTCTTTAAGAAGTTAGATTTGCTTCCATTTGCTTACTCATGGATTAATATATTAAATCAAATCTTTAATACATGTTCTTTTTAAAGTCCATATGAGATGTGATTTTACGTTTTCCCCTCTTTTTTGTCCTTTTTTTAATTATAAAAGTTTGGAAGTTTTCCACTGAGTTGTCCATTGCATTCACTTAACAAAACCAGTTATACTTTTTATCAGAGAAGCACACCCAGCTTATGGGCTACTTACAGCCAGACAGATATTTTTCTTGTCTTCCAAATATCAATAGAACTTTGCTGATTCTGTTTTTCTAATTTAAATATTCTTCTCTATTGATTTTGTGGTCTTTGTTTACAACCAATAAATCAGTGCCCACTGTTGGCAATAATTAGGAATCTGATGTTATGATACAACCATTTAGTAAATGCTATGAATATTGATCTGTAGAGAGCTAGTCTTTGTGAGGTGAGAGATTACAGAGAAACTAATTTGGTAATCTTGATTGTATTATTTTTGTCTGTTTTCAGCTCAAATAAATTAAAAACATTGCACCTACCAAGAACGAGAACAGCTCTATGATATCTGACTTGATAAATTTGGGGGTTTTTGTGTATATTTTGAAATAACACAGGCTGAAATTTTAGAATTGAAGATATTAACTTTATCTCTGTATGTTTATAATTCAAAAAGTTCTTTATCTCATACGAATGAATAATAATACTACCCTATGTCCAGATTATATTAAGAATTTAATGAAAGGAGAACTATTTTGATTGATTTGTGAGATAAAGTATTGTATAAATATACTACTCCTATAGTTCCCAGAAAATAAGGAAATGGAATTTCTTTTTTGTTTAAGGAAACATACTTTTTTTTTATAAGAAAGAAAAATCAATTTAATTTTTTTTAATCTGGTTTTTGTTTTTCCTGTACTTAGTTGTGCATGTGGTGCTGGGGTTCAAACCCATGTCTTTGCACAGGCCAGGCAAATGCACTAGTGCTGAGCTACCACTCCAGCCCCAGAAAATGGGATTTCTAAAACTTTAAATGTGCCAATTCTGAGATTTTTAATAAAGTATTCTTAAAGTGACCAGCTCAGAACCATTTTAAGAATTAATTTGCATAATTTAGGCTAATCTTTGACAAACTAGACTATTTTAAGAATTTGACATAATAAAAACACCCGTGTCTGATTTATCAACAGTACATATATACAAAGTGTACATTTTTATTGTATTTGGGTATTTTTTCCTAAATGTATAGAGGTTTACTGACCAAATAAGCTAGCCGCCTTTCTTGAGTTGATGCTTGCCTATGAAAAAAGTATCAATTTGTGTGTGACCAAATTAAATTCTTATTCTGTTGAACTTTTTTTCATTAGTAATTATGTCCTGTAGTATGTCCAGATTGCAGATAAATTTCCAAGATCCAGAGAACTTCAATCTTGGAGTGACCTTAAATTGAACTAATTCATCTTTGATCATTTCTAAGTGAGATAGAATACTGACATTATTAAACATAATTTTTACTTTTGCTTCATTTTTATATGTTGTAGATAGCCTGTGTTTGGGTCATGTTGATGAACATGCTCATTTTTGCCACTTTGAGAAGTTGTATAAGAGGTATTAGTGACTGTAGAAAGTTGTGTCATGTGTTTTCATGAGCTCTGAGTGAAAGTTCACAATTATCCTACTCCCACCCAATTTTCCCTGCAGAATATAAATTTGGTTGTAATTATAATAAATGGTTATGATTAAGTAAGAAAAAGTAGTTTCAGGGAAATATTATTAGGTACATACTTCTGTTTTTTTCAAGGAAAAGTGTAATTTCCTAAAGTAGCAGTATGAAGTTTTTCACATTATTTTTTTTAAGATATTTCTCTAGCATATATAGTGAGATCTCTCTTCTTTCATTCCTATTGTTGGTAATTTGTTTTTTCTCTTGTTTCTTGTTCTGATGGAAATTTTATCAATTTTACTGTATTTTTCAAAAGTAATGACTTTTCTTTTGTGGTCCATTTTCCTGGCTATTTTTTTTTTTTTTATTATTTCCTTTCTTCTATTTACTTTAGATTTAATTTGTTCTTTTGTCTCTAGTTTCTTAGAAGTTTAGATGGTGAACTTTAGACTTCTTTTCTAGTATAATGTTTAAATGCTTTTGCTTCTAGGCACTACTTTAGCCATTTCTCAAATTTTAATGTGCTGTTTATATTTTCGTCTGGATAAAAATATTTACTTCCCTTTTTTCTTTTCTTTGTCACATGAATTACTTAGATGTTTGTTTTTGTTTCGAATATTTGAGGATTTTTTTTCAGTTATCTTTGTAATCATTTTCTAGTTTAATTCTCTTATCGTATGATTTCAGTTATTTTAAATTCATTAGGACTTGTTTTATGGCACACAATATGTTATGCCTTAGTGAATGTTCCATGTGCACAGGAAAAGAATATGCAGTTGATTGACCTAGCCATTCTATAAATGTTCATAGGTCAGGTTTAAGTTATGCATATACTTACTGATTTTCTGTAGTTCTATTAATTTTTGAGAGAAGAATTGAAACCTCAGCTGTAATTGTGGAGTTCTTGATCTGACCTTCTAGTTGACAATTTTTGCTGGATTTGGAATCTCTGATTTTAGATACACACATATTTCGAATTGCTATGTCTTCTTGATGAATTGATTCTGTTATCATTATGAAACATTTCTTAACTATCACAACTACTAGGATAAATCAAATAAATTTTGATGATTTATAAAAATAGATTTAAAAATACAAATACAAATTTCTTTTTTATCCTGCTTCACTTTGTTCTGCAGGAACTGTATACACCACATATGTATTTATTTGTTTGCTTCATTTTCTGTCTTTCCCACTAGAATAAAATTTCCAAAGAGCAAGAATTCATCTGTGCCGCGCACTGCTGTTATTTCAGCCTCCTACAACAAGGTCACAAAGTCTGACTTCAGTATTTTCTGAGTGAATTAATATGTAGTAAGGCTCTACAACATAATATACTATAACTTTAATCCACTTACTCCATTGTAAGACGGCCTGTGCTCACATGTGGACCATTTCAGAAATAACTCCTTCACCATGTGCGCTTTCACATTGCTCTACAGCACAACCAGTGCTGTACTGGGCAAAGGTTCCTGGGTTCTGGTCTGTCTGAAACAAAGATTTCAGTAAAGGGACACAGTAAGTAAGCACAACGGGTTTATTTACAGAAACGAAAGTAAACTCCAAAGAATGTAGAGCTGGCCATCCCAAGAGAGGGAACGGTCTGGTGTGGTTTGTGGGCTATTATGGCCTGTTTAGGATCCTCCCTTCTCCTGAATTATTCATTTGGAGTGGTTACATTTGTATTGGCCCAGGTGCACTTGCATCAGTTTCTTTATGTTGAGGGGCTGGAGTGGTGGCTCAGCAGTTATGGAGTACTTGCCTGGCATGCCTGAGAACCCGGGTTCAAACCCTAGCACCGCATATACAACTAAGTGTTGGAGAAACCAAGGCCAGATGAAAAAATACAGAAAATTGATTCCTTCTCTCTCACACATTTCTTTCACTCTCTCCCACTTTCTTAAAAAAATTGTTTTCCTCTATGTTGGAACTCCCTGCCTCACAACCTAAGCAATCCTCCACCCCTAATCCCAACCCCTGCACACATAGCATAATGTAAGTGATACTACAGTGAACCCAGGGTCACCCAAGGATAGTGCTTCAGTACTTGTTTCTGTCCATGCTCCAGTCACTCAGGCTGGCTGTATTTAATTTTCCCCAGATTAGGAGGGAATTAATCTGAGGAAAGCTACATACAAAAAGGTAGTGCCTGGGTGGTGGTAACAGCCAACTGGGTGCCACACAGGAGTAGAGCCTGAATTTCCTTTCTCCACCTCCCTTGTTCATGTCTACCTAGCTATCTGTTCTGACAGTACCACCAAACAGTGTTGCTTTGGGTTCTTAGGGCCTCAGGAAGATGTTAGGTAATTTGTTATTTTAATTTTCTCTTTTTATCCAAGCTACCTTTATGCCAGCCTGCTAGGATGTGTTCCAGAATCTTTCCAGAACAGCACATCTGGATGACAAATACTCAAAACCTGTTCTCTCACCTTGCGCCCACATTACAAGTCTGCATTTTCTCTTTCCTTAGGGGACTGTTTAGGTCCTGGTGTAAGATGACCTCTGTGTGCAGCCTCACTGCTTCTAGCAGGGCTCTATATATTCCATAATAAGGCAAGCAGGAGTTAGTTTCTAATGTGAAGGTCCCAGCTGCAAAAAGCATTTATATTTCATATCTCCTTATCCTGTGGTTTCACTTCTCTTACCAATTCTGTTGGTTCACATAGCTAAAAGTTTTTGTTTTACAAGAAATTTAAATTTAAGCTTCAAGTCCATCAGAAGAGCTAAGGCTGCCCCCACTGTAGTATTTGATAATGTTGAATGCAAATAAAACACTTACAGACAAACTTTCTCTCTGATTTTTTTCTAAAGAAGGAAAATATTTCTTTTTAATTAAGTGGTTTTTTTTTTTTTTTTTTTTTTTTTTTTTTTTTTTTTTTTTTTTTTTTTTTTTTTTTTTTTTTTTTTTTTTGGTGTATGTCTTCCCAGCCTGGTTGTGCCAGGGCAGTGTGAAAGATTGCAGACAGGACAAAGAAAATGTCCAGAGGCAGCATGGAAGACATAAGGTTTATTGAGGGAATGCTTATAAGAGATCAGTGACTGCTTCAAGAAGAGTTCAGTGGTGACAGGCTGACAGATAGCATCTCTGACCCTCGTGGTGCTTTGCCAAGCAGAGCCTCCTTTCCCTCACCGAATTTGGTCCAGTGGTGGCCAGCTTCGGAAGGGATATGTATCACTGTCCCTACTCAGAGAGGGTTTTTATATGTTAGGCTGTAAAGCAGTGATATTATCAGCATTAGCTTGCTAATTAACTAATTAGCTTGTGTTACCTGCAAGTAGTAACTGTCCTGACAGACATGCAAGAAAGTAGCTTTCTGTAGATAACACTAATTTGCCCTATTTCCCACGGTAAAGGAGAAGGTCAGTGTCCTTCAAGATAATGTGTATCTGAAATTTCTGGCCCAGCCTTGCGCCTTGCTCTCATTGTTTGCTTAACTTGGTTTGGTTTTTGGGAAAAGAAAGGGGGCATTTAGGAACATGGTGTTTTACCATCCTCCTTTACTTTAGGGGCAACAAAGGATGCATAGGAAGATATTTGGATCTGGTAGTGGGAGTTCAAATCCCAGCTCCAGCCCTTAGACAGCTCATATCCTCTTGTAAAATAGGGATAATAATACTTATTTGTGAGAACATCTGTAAGACATGCTTGAGAAAGTGCTTTGTGCATTGTAAAGCATGGCAGGTGTATAAATTGTTTTGTTGCAGTGAGAAATTGTTTCATCTATACAGTTTACATTGATTGGATTTTCTTTTTCATTTTTTACTCAATTCAATGAAAAACATTTGGATGTTGGTTTCAGAGACTTTTATTATATCCTAAAAAGCACCTGCCTACAACTCTTCTAGAGGAGGAATATAAGCCAACATCTGCTAGCTGTTACCTTGGAAACTATACTTGTTTTAAAACACCATCACTGGAAAGGAAACAATGTAACTTTAAGGAAAAGCTCACTTGGGGCCAATCACATTTTCCTCCCCAAACTTAAAATATCAGGCATCTGTTTAAACTTATTTCTTAATCATTTTTTTTAAAACCCAAAAGTTATATACATTTGGGTCATCCTTGTTAAGTACATGGTGAAAATTAGAGAAGACTCACTATTCCTTTGAGGAGGCTTCATTGCCTGTACCCACTGTTGACCAATTATCCTTTATTATTGTCTAGAATAAATATCAACAGGCTCACAGTGAATTTCTTTTCTTTTTCTTTTTTTTTCTTTTATTGGTGCATTATAGTTGTACCTAATAGTTGGGTTCATTTTGACATAATCATACATGCGTGGAATTTAATTTACTCCATTTCAGTCCCCAGTGTCTTCCTTTTCCTCCCCCCTTTCTCTCCCTATCCCCTTTCTACTTCTATACTGGTGTACATTCCATTTATTTATACATTTTTAAATGATGCTTTATGGATATACATAAAAGGGGATTTCACTGTGCCATATTTATACATGCAAATAGAATAATTTTGTCAAATTTGTTATGCATTTTTCCCCTTTCCTGTGCCTCTTCCCTCCCTCTCAGTCTCTTCTACTCAGCTGATATTCCCTGTCTTTATGATATCCAACCTCCACTCTTTCTCCCCGCCAACTTTTCTCTAGCTTCTGCATATGAGAGAAAAGATTTGAAACTTGATTTTCTGAGTCTGGCTTATTTCACTTAGCAGAAAGTTGTCTGGTTCTATCCATACACCGGCAAGTGCCATAATTTCATTCTTCTTTATAGCTAAGTAAAACTCCAGTGTATGTATATACTGTATTTTCTTAATCTATTCGTCTATTGATAGGCATCTGGGCTGGTTCCATAGTTTGGCTGTTGTGATTTGCATTCCTATAAGCATCAATGTGGTTGGAATCACTGTAGTATGCTGAGTTTAGTTCTTTTGAATAAATGTGGAGAAGTGGGATATGGTGGTTCCATTCCTAGTTTTTTGAGGAATCTCTATACTGCTTTCTAGGCTGGTTATACTAATTTGCAGTCCCACCAACAATGCTTAACTTCGCCTTTTCCCCTATATCCTTGTCAACATTTATTCTTTTTGTAATCTTGATAATTGCCATTCTGACTGGAATGAGATGAAATTTCAGTGTAGTTTTGATTTCCTTTCCCCTTATTATTAGAGATGTTGAACATTTTTTCATATGTTTGTATTTTTCTTTTGAGAAATTTATGTTTAGTTTTTTGACAATTTGTTGATGGAATTATTTGTTTTCTGATGTTAAGCTTTTTGAGTTCTTTATATTTTCTGGATATTAATCCCCTGTCAAAGGAGTAGCTGGCAAAGATTTTCTGTCATTCGTTAAGCTCCTTTTTCATTCTCTTAATCACTTCTTTTTCTGGGCAGAAGCTTTTTAATTTGATGCTGTCCCACTTAACTGATCCTTGGTTTTATTTCTTGTACTTTCAGGGTCCGAAGGAAGTCAGCCCCTGTGCCAATATGTTGGAGTGTTGACCCTATGCTTTCTTCTAGCAGTTGCAAAATTCTGGTCTAAGTCTTTAATATACTTTGATTTGACTTTTGTGTAGGGTGAAAGATATGGATCTAGTTTCATTTTTCTACATACGGATATCTAGTTTTCCCAGAACCATTTGTTAAAAAATGCCATCTTTTCTCTAACATATATTTTGGTTACTTTTGTCAAGTGTCAGATGACTGTAACTATGTGGGTTTGTCTCTATATCTTCTATTCTGTTCCGTTGATCTTTGTGTCTATTTTGTTTCCAATACTATACTGCTTTTGTTGCTGTTAGCTCTGTAGTGTAAATTGAGATCAAGTGCTGTGATGCTTCCAGCATTGTTTTTCTTGCTAAAGATTACTTTGGCTATTCTGGGTCTCTTATTCTTTCAAATGAATTGTAGGACTATTTTTCCTAGTTGTGTGAAGAATGTCATTCATATTTTGATGGGAATTGCATTGAATCTGTGTAGCACTTTTGGTAGTATGGCCATTTTGACAATATTAATTCTGCCTATCCAAGAACATAGGAGGCCTTTCTTTCTTCTAAGGTGTCCTTCAATTTCTTTCTTCAGGGTTCCCTTGTTTTCATTGTAGAGATCTTTCACCTCCTTGGTTAGATTAATTCCCAAGTATTTCTTTTTTTTTTTTTTTGTATGTTGTTATGAATGAGATTGTTTTCCTGATTTCTTCCTCAGCAGAATCACTACTAGAGTATAGGAAAATTATTGACTTGTGAATATTGATCTTAAAAGATCAATAAACTCTGCCACTTTGCTAAATTTATTTATCAGCGTTAGATATCTTCTGGTGAAGTTTTTTGGATCTTTTAGATGATAGAGGATCACATCATCAGCAAGCAGAGATAATTTGACTTTTTCCTTTCCTATTTGCATCCCATTAATTTCCTTCTCTTACCTGATTGCTTTGCCTAGAGTTTCAAGGACTATATTGAAGAGGAGTGGTGAGAGTAGCATTCTTGTCTTCTTCCTGATTTTAAAGGTAATGCTTTTAGTTTTTCTCTGTTCAATATGATGAGAGTTTTGAATTTGTCATATTTAGACTTTATAATGTTGAGGTAAGTTCCTTCTATCCCTAGTTTTTTTTTAAATATAAATGAATACTGGATTTTATCAAAGGTCTTTTCTGTATCTATTGCGAAAATCATGATTCTTGTCCTTAATTCTGTGTATGTGGTGAATTACATTTATTTATTTGCATATGTTGAACCAACCTTGCATCCCTGAGATGAAACTCCCTTGTTCATAGTGTACTGTCTTCTTGATAAGTTTTTATATCCAGTTTGCTAATATTTTAATATGGGGTTTTTGCATCTATGTTCATTAGGGATATTGATCCACAGTTTTTTTCCCCCCTTAATGTGTCTTTGTCTGGTTTTGATCTCCGAGTTGTAGTGGCTTCATAGAATTTATTGGGGAGTGTTTGCTCCCTTTTCAATTTCATGGAGTAATTTGAGGAAGATTGGTCACACTGTATTCTTGGTCAGCTGTAAGGCTGTCAATGTAATCATCCAGATGGGGAAACAAAGCAAAATAACATCCAAGCATCTGCTAGTGTTTCTTCTAGAAATTCCTCCATCCTTGTGATAATGTATAATTCTGGTTCATGCTAAGTTTATAAACTCCTTTTTTCCCTGTGTCTTTCATTTGCTACTTTTCAATGACCCATAACTGTTGAGCCCCTCAAGCCTTCATGTTTGGATCCTGCTTCCTTTTTAGTAACTCTAGGTAAGATTAGCTACTCAGGATTTGGCCTACATAGTGTGCATATGTGCATCTCTGGTTAAGTAGGTGATGTACTCCATTTTGCTCAATACTTCCTTCCTCTGAACTCCCATTCCTGCCTTTCTACTCTGGAGATTGTGATTTAGTAGGTCTAGAAAGGAGCCCTAAAATCTGAATTTGAATAGACACCCAAAGGATTTTGGTGCAGGGCTCTATAGTCTACCCTTTTGAGAATTACTGTTTTCCAGCTGCTGACCTGGTTTTTAACCTCTTTTCCCCCTCTTTTATCTCGCATTCAAGGCAGCTAAAACTAACCTTTTATGCATAAATACAAGTTTCTCTTCCCTGTCATCTTGGCTAGACCAGTTTTATATATGGAGTTGTCTTCCTCCTCCTCTTCTTTCTCCTGCCCTCTCCTTTTCTTTTTTACTCAGTCACTCACTAAGTCCAGTTGGCTCATTCACTTTAGTCCTCATTTACATTAAATCCTAGTCTCATGGCTTCTAATGCCCCCTTCCATTCTCACCACCTCACATCTCAATTCTAGAAAGTCTAGATAGTTCAAAAATTCTATATTTTTTCCTGCTGTAATCCCTTTTGCATGTAGTTGACTATAGTTTGCACAAACCCATGTTGCTTACTTGCTGAAGAAATAGTTGTGATTCTCTGTCTCCTATATCAAAACTAAACATCGCTAATTCTTGGTCTCCCACATTAGAATTTTGTTTTCTATCAACTGTGCTTCTCATAGCTTTAAAATATTGCCTGTTGTCCATTATTTAAGCACAATTTCCATATCTTGCCTTTGAGTCTCAAATTATATTTGTTGCAGAATTTAATGCAGATTTATTTTTTTTTTTAATTTTTTTTTTTCAAAGAGAGAGGGACAGTGAGAGAGACAGAGAAAGAGAGAAACAACTTTATTTAGTTTTTTCGCATGGCCTTAGTTGCTCCAACACTCAGTTGTGTACGTGGTGCTGGGGTTTGAACCCGGGTCCTCGTGCTTGCCAGGCAAGCGCCGAAATCGCTGAGCCACCGCTCCAGCCCTTAACGCAGATTTAAAACTCATTTTTTTAAGGGTAACTTTTGATGTGTGGGCTACATTATTTTTATAATAGTTAAACTTCTCTTTGACTGTTTTCTTAGGTTAAATTGGATTTCTCTTTCTTAATGAACTTTGACCTTGTACTTCCTTGTACTTTTAAAGGGAATGGAGTTTTTTTTTTTTTTTTTTTTTTTTAAGAGAGAAGGAGAGAATGAGAAAGACAGAATCAGTTTTTATTTATTTTTCATCTGGTTCTGGTTTTTCTGACATCCAGTTGTGTACATAGTACTGAAGTTTGAACTTGGGTCCTCATGCATGCCAGGCAAGCCCTCCAACTGCTGAGCCACTGCTCCAGCATGTGAAGAAACTTTTTAAATACTGTGTCTATTGGCAAAATTTCCCTAAAGTTGGAGGGCCAAAGTTTTAAGTTGATGTATGGATCATGTGAACAACTTTAAAAATATTTCCTGTCCTGAGCACCTCCTATTTAGTTAAACCACAAAAGACAAAGCTTTGACATGTCTTATAATTTAGAATTGACTATCCAGAAATTCAGGAGAGATAGCTGATCACTATTAAAATAAGTGTTTTACTCTTGTTGTCGTCCTTCAGGATCTCTGGTAGCAATGAATAGCCTATGTTGGAAATGGTTTAGTAATTGATAAATCAACATATGTAATTATATGGTTTTTTCATTTCTTTTTAAAGAGAGAGAGAGAGAAACAACTTTTATTTAGATTTACATGTGGTCCTTGTTGCTCCAAGACTTCATTGTGTACGTGGTGCTGGGGTTCGAACTCATGTACTTACGCATGCTGGGCAAGTGCTGCAGCTGTCTAGCCTTTGCTCCAGCTCCTATATTTCTTTCTTAGCATATATTTCTTTTCAGAATGCGCTTATCTTTGAGGTTGACTGCTGTCTGTAACACCCCAGGAAAGACATGCAGTTTTCATTTAGCCTTCTTTCACCATAGCTTCTATGGTTTTGTTAGAGAGCATGATTTACCCTGAGAGCTGAAGCAACCTTTTGACCACTTGAGGGGATTTGGGTGGATGGCCTGCAAGTATTGTTTTGTTTTTTTTTAAAGAGAGAGGGACAGTGAGAGAGACAGAGAAAGAGAGAAACAACTTTATTTAGTTTTTCACATGGCTTTAGTTGCTCCAATACTTAGTTGTGTAC
The DNA here is from genome assembly GCA_004027875.1 of Aplodontia rufa. NCBI lineage: Eukaryota > Metazoa > Chordata > Mammalia > Rodentia > Aplodontiidae > Aplodontia > Aplodontia rufa. The sequence goes on from PVKS010038686.1 coordinate 14,989, forward strand.
GTGGTGCTGGGGTTTGAACCCAGGTCCTGGTGCTTGCCAGGCAAGCGCCAAAACCGCCGAGCCACCACTCCAGCCCAAGTATTGGTTTGTTTATATATATATATATATATATTTTTTTTTTTTTAAGAGAAAGGGACAGTGAAAGAGAGAGAGACAGAGAAACAAAATTTTATTTAGTTTTTCATATGGCCTTTGCTGCTCTGAGGCTTGGCTGCATATGTGGTTCAAACCCGCATACTTGTGCATGCTGGGCAAGTGCCTTAAATGCTAAGCCACCACTTGAACCCTGGTTCTCATAATCTTGCCTAAAGAATTTCATGCAAGTTGCACAGAGTAGCAGACAGGAGTTTATTAGAAGAGAAAGGAAAAGGGAAAAAGGGACATTCTCAAAGGAAAAAGGGAGAGAGTGTGTTGTCCCAGAGAGGAAAGGAATAGTGTACCTCTCTTGACCTAAGTTTTACTGGGGGTCCCAGGGAAATTTTCAGAGTCCTGCCCAGGTCTACCTTTTGACTGATAGGATTACATCAGACTTCCAAATCCCCACTGTGCATGGTTTTATCCAATGGAGGGAAATTTTTCTATTAAATCGACATGCTAAAGATCCAAGGCAACTCTGGATTACTTTGGCCCACACTGACTGATTCTGATTGGAATTTGTTCTTATAGAATTTATGGTTGGGGGGCTGGAATGGTGGCTTGGCAGTTATGGCACTTGCCTGGCATGTGCAAGTACACAAGCTCAAACCCCAGCACCCACGTAGATAACTAAGTGTCAGAGCAATGAAAGCCATGTGAAAAACTCAATAAAAATTGATTCTCTCTGTCTCTGTCTCTCTCTCTCTTACTGTTCTTCTATCTTCAAAAAAAAAAAAAAAAAAAAAAAAAGAAGGGGTTGGGGATTTAGCTCAGTGGCAGAGCGCTTGCCTAGCACGCACAAGGTCCTAAGTTCTGTCCTCATCCCTGAAAAAACGAAAAAAGAATTTATGGTTGGGGAACTTTGCTTCTAATAAACCTGTCTCCCTGAGTCCTGGAATCTGATTTAAATAAAGGGCACAAAAACACCCCCCTCCTTTCAGGGTAACTTGTTTTCTTTTTATCAGCAGGGAGTACTCTTTAGGCCTAAATTTCTCCTGCAGATAACAGGTTGTTTGCCGAGAAATATAGTGTATTCTATTGACTTAAGCCAGGACAGGGTCAGAGTGGCCTCAGATAAATTGCATTAAAAAAAGGTGGGGAGTCAGCATGGGAGCCCAGTTTATAGAATTAGATCCTTAACTTCATGTTCCCACTGCTCATGTCTGTCTGCTACCTATATGTTTGAATGTGTACTGTCCAAAATTCAGATATTAATATATATACATTTTGTAGCAGGGATTGAACCCAGGGGCACTTAACCGCTCAGCCAAATCCCAGCCCACTGTTATTTTTTTATTTCGAAACAGGGTCTTACTAAGTTGCTTTGGGCCTGGTGCAATGCAAAGATTGGCATTGAACTTTAGATGCTCCTGCCTCAGTTTTCTGAGCTGCTGGGATTATAGGCCTGTACCGCTATGCCTGGTGAGGTATTGAAATTTAGTGGTCATTGTGACAATATTAAGGGGTCAGACCTTTAATAGGTAATTAGGACAGGAGGCTCCTCCAGTCATTAATGGAATTAAGTGTTTTTATGAAAGGGTTTGATGGAGAGAGTTCCTGTTTTGCCCTCTGCCTTCTGCCATGTGAGAATGGGAGTTCCTTCCCTTTGGAGGATGCAGCATTCAAGGTGCTTTTATAGGAGCAGAGACTCAACCCTCACCAAACAACTGAATATACCAGTGTCAGAGTCAGGTGTTTCTATGCTCTAGAACTGTGAGAAAATTAAATTTTATTTTCCTTAAGTTACCTACTCTCAGGTATTTTATTATAAAAGCTTAAAGCAGATAATAGCATAATACCCTCTTCCCTATAGTAACAGAGGTGTACTGAATTAATTGGTCTTCAAGATTATCTCTTTTTTTCCTCCCTGGATAAGGTAGCTAGTATGTGTATTATTTAAGTTCCTCAGGTGGTTCTGAAGACATCACCCATTCTCCCTCAGGAGTCATGGCTTTCAAGTCTCCTAATTGCTACTTCTTTAATATTGTGAAAATTTATTTACTTGATTTACAATTTCTGAAGATTGTTTTGGTAAAAATTTACCTCTATAATTCTAATAAAATTTTCATTGTGATTTAGTTACTTTTGTTTTACCTGGGCAAGGTGTGACACGACTGTAATCCCAGTGACTTGGGAGGCTGAGATAGGCTTTACATAATGACATAGGTGCTAGTTCAAGATTGTAACATCTTATTGGGGTATTTCTTTTTATGAAGTGTATCTATTTATGCTTATTAATGTAATTGTATTTGCTTTTATGATGTTTGATATTAATATTGCTGAATGTTTTTTTGGTTAATATTTGCTTGGCATTTATTTTTTATTTTTTATTTTTTAATTCTTTCAACATAGTCTTATATTTAGGAGGGAATTGTTGCCACAGCATCATGAACATATGCATAATGACAGAGCAAGCAGAGGCTGATGCCAAGCCATGATCTTCCCCCTTTGGATTCCCCCCAATCCCATGTTTCCCCCTACTTTATCCCCCTGTTAGATAGGCTTCTCATAGAAGTAGACGGTTCCCCACTGGGTTGATAACCTCCCTTACTCCCACCCTTCAGCTGCCTTGATGACCCTCCTATTCCACCCACTGCATTC
>PVKS010038687.1:0-17753 GCA_004027875.1 Aplodontia rufa
TGCTTCCCGGCATACATGAGGACCCCGTCTGAGTCTCAGCACCACAAACACAACTAATTGTCAGAGAAACTAAAACCAGATGAAAAAATAAATAAGTAAAAAAATTGATTCTGTCTTTCTCACTCTTAAAAAAGAAAAAGCCAATGACATCTTGGGAATTTATTTGTTTTGGTACTGGGGTTTGCATCCAGGTCCTTGTGTGTGCTTCGCATGTGCTCCACCACTGAGCTACATTCCTAGCCCATCTTAGGGAATTTGGGGCATGAACAGGAAGCATGTTCCTGAAAGCAAGTTACCTTTACCAGACTACTCTGTCTCTTAATATAATTTAGATGCCCATCCAAGACAAAGAAGCCTCAAAGAAAGAAGTGATTGTTTTGGCCAAGATGAAACATCCCAATATTGTAACCTTCTTCAGTTCATTTCAAGGTTAGAGTTTCTAATATTCTTAAAGTATTATATTAAAGTCCAGAGATGTTCGACTTATAAAAGATGTTCCTGAGACTTGGATATGATTGATTTTTGTAAATGGACTCTTTTCCCCATTTACTTATATTGCAATTTGAGATGTTGTCTTCATGTTTCCTCTGGTGGGTTTCTAGAGACTGGTCTCCTCTATTTTCTTAAGTCTTTCCCCCCTCCTTAATTCTCATTCCCTCAAGTCTTCAATGACTGGTATGTTAGGTTTGTAGCAAGAACAGCTCCACAAGTTTCAGTGCCTGGCACTTTAAACACCTATTTCTCACTCACATTACATGCTGGCTATGGATGGGCTGGGGTCTGAATTTGGGGGTCCAGGCTGAAGGGACAGCACAGACATGGAGCACACTGTTTTGTAAGCAAGAGCAAAGAGGGAGACCCAGCCCACCGCACCATCACGCTCACTAGGATGTTGTGTAAGAGGGTACACTCCTCTTGCAAGAGGCCCTGCATGTCCCCTGGCAATAGGTGGGGCTGCACAGTTCTGTTGCAGAGAGCCAGCAGACAGTCAGAAGACAGCCAAGCAAACTGCCAGATAAAGGCCAAGAGCTTCGAGCAAGGAATTCCCTCCTCTGCACAGCTCGAATGCATCTGTTCTGCCTCCATCCATCACTCTTCCGCAGTTAATAAGAAAACGAGACTGCAATGGTCAGAGACCACTTAGTGAATAGATGTTAACTGAAAGCTTCATTAGTCATTGCTCCAGATGCCAGAAATATAGCAGGGTACAAAGCACAAAAATCTCTGTCCTCATGAAGTTTACATTACAATGGAAAGAGACGGTACTCCAATATTCAGAATACCAGGTGTTTATAAGGCTGTGGTAGTCATACATGCCGCAATTCACCAGGGGCGGAGGCATTCCCCAGTCTGGCCTCCAGCACCGGGGCTGTTTTAATTTGTTTGTAATATAGTTATAATTTTTTGTAAATAGTTAAGGGAACAGGAAGGTTAAGGTAGATATTGTCAAGCATCATCAGGTGAGTAAAATAAATAAACAAATAAATATGTATATATACCCGCTATTTCTGGAGTTTTCAGTTCCGTGAAGGGTTCTGTGCTGCTTATGTCTGAATTCAAAGTTCCTCTGTGCATACGGCCCTTCTGTAACTACTGGGCACATAATGGAGTTCCTAGAGCTCTTCTGTAGACTGCCTGAGACCAGAGCAGTACACCTGAGCAGGCATTGAGCTGTACTGAGCACCCCCCCTTTTTTTTTTCAGTGCTGGGGCTTAAACACAGCATCCTGCATGCTATGCAAATGGTCTACAACTGAGCTACACCCTAACCCTGAACAACTTTTAAGAGCAGCCAGTGAAAAAAGTTCCCTGTATTCCTGTCCATGGATAGCACGCTTTTCTATTAGATTGTCTTCTCCTAATTTTTTGGGTTATTATTATGACTGTGTAACTCACTCCTGTTCATCCTTAGGCCTTCCCTGAACTCACAAGTCAAATTATAACCCCTTTGCTGATCTTCCACAGCACACTTTTTTTTTTACTTATATGTGCATATCTATTTAGATACATAATTACAGATTTATTTAGCATTTGTTTTCCTTTTAGACAGTAAACTTGGGCACTGGGGATGTAGCTCAGTGGTAGAGTACTTGCTTAGCACATGCGAAGCCCTCTGATCCCCAGCACCACACATGCGCGTGCACACACACGCACACACGCAAATGCAAACAGAAAACTTAATGAATTTGGGGGACTTCCATCTTTTGCTCACCCTTTTGTTCCTCACAAGTGTCACATAATAGTTGCTCAATATGTATTTGCTGAATGAGCAAATGACCATTTCAATAGACTAGAGTATCTGTACCCCATGCAAAGTGTATTATAAAACAAAAAATACTATTATAAAACCAAGGTCATTTTTACACTATAAAAATCTCTGCTGAGTGTGATTCTATTATATGTTTAAATTTCCTTATGACTATATATTTTTTTAAAGTAGAGCACCCCTGTGCTTGGGAAAACTGGAGTGATTGTAATGCCTATGAGTTTGCTTGGTACTAGAAACACCAAATTTTTCCAAAATCCTCAGAGGGCCCTTGTCTCACCTGACTATGAGAATGTGAGTGTGAATGCAGACTTTGTCTACCCTAAAATATCTTATCTCTGAACCAAGATCCATGGCTCTAGTGTTTGTCTATGGAAAATAAGAGATTTTTATGCATTTAAAGCAACCTAAGAAAAATGTGTGTTGATGTTTTCCTAAGGCTAAATTAACTCCATTTAAATTATACTAATAAATATTCATTAACTGTCTCTTATGTGCTAGGCAAGTTCTAGGTCTTGGAGAGCTATCAGTGAATAAAATGCTCAAACACCCCTGCACTGTTGTATTTGTTTTCTAATGCTGCATAACAAGTATTGATAAATGTCATAACTTAAAACAACACCCATATATTATCTGTCTCTATCTCTGTCTTTGTCTTTTGGGTTCTGGTATTCTCTCTTAATTGCTGTAGGTCTGGTGTTCTCTCTTAATTACTGGACTTGGCCTAGCAGGATTCTCTGTTCATGGTCTCAAATGGTTGAGGGTCAACCAGGACTACTGTCTCATCTGTGGCTTTTGGTCCTCTTCCAAGCTTATTTAGATTGATGGTAGAATTCATTTATTTGCAATTATAGAACTCAGGTCCCCCACTTTCTTGATGACTATTGACCAAGAGCTGCTCTTTGCTTCAGAGGGTGAAACTCTGTGCCCTATTACATGGTCCCCTTAATAGAGCTGACAATCTCATTCCCTCACTTTCTCTAATCTCTAAACCCAGTTTAAATCAGCTGATTAGAGCCAGGAAATTGATGCAGGCCTATAATTACAGCTATTTAGGAGGCTGAGAAAGGAGGATCACAAGTTCAAAGATAGCCTGGGTAATTTAGTGAGCCTCTCTCAAAATAAAAATGATCTGAGGAGGGAGCTCAATGCTGGTGTGCCCCAGTGTTCAATCACCAGTACCTGTTCTCCTCCATCCGCTGATTAATAACTTTAATGACATCTGTGGGAGCAATGGTGTGAAGACATGCAATGAAATAAAGGAGAACTGGGCTGGAGCAGTGGCTCAGTGGTTAAAGCACTTGCCTGGCATGCAAAAGGACCCAGGTTCATACCCCAGCACCACGAACACAACTAAGTTTGAGAAAAACAAGACCTAGATAAAAAAGATTTTATATATATATATATAAAGTTTATTCTCTCTTTTAAAAGAAAAAGAACTAACTCATGGAATCATTTAAACCATGGGTGAGCAGAGTCCCGAACAGCCGGACTTCTCATCCTTTTGTTATAATAATTATTAGCACTACATGTCAGTAAGCAGGAACTTTAACTATAAAAATAAAAGATGTTTTTCTTCTGTTAATGTCCAACCTCCCTTCTGGATGTCATTGTTTTATTGTAATGTTCTGTTTGCAGAACTGAGTTAATAATTTGCTGTGTGCGGCACATGTTGTTTTCAACTACTTTTCACCCTGTTTCCTCATCAGATCTGTCTTTTGGAAAAACGTACAAGTACAAGATGGAGCCATGATACAAAATGGGATCACTCATGGCAATCAGTTTGCTTCAGTGTGAACTCCATAGACTTCAGCAAAAATCCCTGTGTTAGGTAACTTAACCCAACTGCAGGAGGAGTGACATCCCATCATGTTTGTAGATTTCTGCCCACATTCAAGTGGCAAAATTATACAAAGCGAGAGCATCAAGGCCTTCTCAGAATTCTGTCTTTTCCGACAATGAACCTTGCATTCTTAAAGAGGGAGTGGTGAATGGAGAGAGATGGAGGAGAAGTGTAAGCATAGTTAAATTAATAAGTACATGATTCAGATGTGAAAGGTGATAAGGTACTACATGCTCAGAAAGTAGAGTAGGGTACGTCAGGGTGGAGGTGCACTTTTAAATCGCATGGTTAGGATGGTCCATAATCATGAAAATGATATTGTAACAAAGACTTGAAGAACAGGAGAGGGAGGCCTGCTAATGTCTTGAAGAGAACTTTCTAGGCTAAGGAGCAGTCACTACAAGGGCATGAGGTAAGATCAAGCCTGTGTTAAAGGACCAGCCAGGCAGCTATTAGGAGAGGCAATTTGTCATGGGCCCTGAGCATCTCTACATTTTTGTTGTCAAGCCCTTACCACAGTTTACTCGGGCTATTTCTCAGGGATTTTTGCTGTGAGTGACTTTGAAAGATGATCTCACATCTCCCTAAATACAGATAGTAGGCAAAACTAGAGGAAAAAGAAAAAAGTGTGTGTGTGTATGGTGGGGGTGATGATCATATGAAAAGCAAAGGGAAAACAGTAGAATAGAGGAAAAGGACTCAAGGGTGGGAGACTGAGAGGGAGGGGGGAAATCCTGGGGAGGAATAGTGGCCAAGTTATATTGTTATATGTGTGCATGTACTAATGTGAAACAACAAATCTTACCATTGTGTACAACTATAATGCACCAATAAAAAATGTGGAGAGAAAAAAAAAGATCAGGCTTGCCTACTGCTCACTATTAAGGTAGTAGCTTCCTCCAGCTCAGTGTTCCTCTCCTGTAATGCATCCCACTCCATGTAGGGGTCCATGCAGGCCCACCCATGTTGCCTCCATGGGGTTTGGGGAATATAGGGAATCAGTACTAACTTGAAGCTTTGGCTACTACTTTTACGAAGACGAATGATCTCTTTTGTCTCTGACCCAGGAGTTTCATGCCTTCTTCCAGCATCCATGAAGGAGGAACGAGCTAGTTGGAAGGGTGTAAAATCTTGGCTCCTTCATAGCACCCTGATTGAAGTCAATGTGGATAGAGTATAATAAGCAAGAGGGAAATGGGAGGAGATTTTTTAAATTATTTATTCTGATACTGTATACTTCTTAGATTTTTGATGCCAATGTACTTTTATTTTCTGGAATAATAGTGATAATGGATGCTATTTCATTTATTCAAATCTAAGATATTGTTGGTTATAAAATGTACCATTATTGTTAATGAGAAAGAAAAATGCTATCAATTAGATTATTACACTACTTAAAAAATAAAAATATAGTGGGGTGTGGTGGCTTATGTCTGTAATTCCAGCCACTGAGGCTGAGGCAGGAAGATGTAAAGGCAGAGCCTAGGCAACTTAGGGGGACCCTGTCTCAAATGAAATAAATAAAAAATGGCTGGGGATGTAGTTCAGTGGTAGAATGTTCCTGGGTCCAAGCCCCAGTACTACACATAGAAACACACAAAAGAATAAATACAGATCCCACCTTCCAAACCCAGAGTGACCCCTTTCCCTTCTGTCTGAGTGTCTCTACCTCTTACTAGCCTTCTCACTCACATGGCACTTATAAGACAGTATTATGTTAGCGTATATTCTTTTTCCCTTATTGAAATTGAAAGTTCCTTAAAAATAAGAATCTTGGGGCTGGAGCGTGACTCAGCAGTAGAGCACTTGCCTGGCACATGTGAGGACCTGGGTTTATGTGGTACCCAGCACCACATAAACAACTAGATGTCAGAAACACAAAAGTCAGATGAAAAAAACAAATAATTGTTTCTCTCTCAAAAAGAGAGAGAGAGAGAGAGAATTATTTCTTAAACTTTTTCCCCCACCTACACTGTTTACTTTAAAAAAATAATGTTGGACATGGTAGCACACATCTGTAATCCCAGCAATTTGAGAGGCTGAAGCAGGAGGATTGCAAGTTTGAAGCCAGCCTCAGTGATTTAGAGACCCTGTCACAAAATAAAAAATAAGAAGGACTAGAAATGTAGCTCAGTGGTTGAGTTCCCCTGGATTCAGCCCCAGTACCACAAAAACCAATAAATGATAAATAAAAGATGAAAAATTTAAGCACATAAGTGATTTTTCCAGGAATTTCTAATCCAATCAGATATGAAACTAACAGTGGTTAATAGAGACAAATGCTTATTTTAGAACCAGATAATGTTCATGGACCTGAACAGTTCCTCTGAGACAGCCAACCATGATTAATCCTGACTCAGTCAATTTCTTTCACCAGAAGCCATCATAAGGCTGAATAAATTAGAGGTTGGGGGAAAGGAAGTGAAATGGAATCTTTTCCTCCTTAGTTTCCTTCTCTGGTTCTTCTGTTGTTTGGAAATTGCCAACTTTTCGTTGTTGTGGCAGCCTTTTCAATGACTGATCTATCAAAACAGAAGCATCAACTCCCACCTTTTTTTTTTTTTTTTTTTGGTACCAGGGATTGAACCCAGGGGTTCTTAGCCACCAAGCCACATCCCCAGTCCTTTTTATATTTTAATTTTGAGACAGGGTCTCGCTAAGTTGCTCAGGGTCTTGCCAAATTGCTAAGGCTGGCTTTGAACTTGCGGTCTTCCTGCCTCAGCCATCAGAGTTGCTGGGATTACAGGCATGCACCACCACGTCCACTGCATCAGCTCTCTTCAATGCAACACGTTCCTGAAAATAACTAGGCTCTGGATATTAGGGTATATCAGGGAATGTCTTCTCACAGACCTTCCTGGATGTCGGTCTGATTTCCGCTCCCTTTCCCTCTGTTCTCCTTGCCCTGGAGTATACATACAGACTTCCAATATAGCACTTCACAGGGTGGACACTTGAGTGATTCCCCAGCTGGACCTTGCCTCCCCTATGGCTAGTACAATGGCTTATTCAAATTTTATTCCTAACATATCATTCCTTACTTGTCACATGAAAGTTTGTAGATGAACAGATCTGTCCCTTAAAGAAGTGAGGTAGAAAAATGGAAGCGTCGTTTAGAAGAAGCACAGTTTATAAATTAGAAACAGCCAAGGGTGGGTGTTGTTGGGTTACAGATACCCACTCTAATAAAGTTAGTTAAAACACTCAAAAGGGAATGGTAGCAAAAGACAGACATTTGGCAAAAGATTCCAGCATTTAGTGGGTACTCAATAACTACAGGGGAAAATATTAGAAAGATTATCAACTACTTACACACCTGTTTTTGTGGATATATTTTGTGTTCCTTAGATGTTTTCATGAGTCCACTCAACAAACCTTTATTAGGCTTCTTTCATCAGTCACTTAATAGGCTAGGTACAGGAAATAAAAAAATAAAATAAAATGTGGGCTTTGTCTTCAGAGAGCCCACAAACTAGTAAGGGAAACAAACAAGATAGTAAATGCATTTTTTTTTCCCAACAAGATCCCAGCTGGTTGACTGGTTAATGAAAAAATGATCATGTCTTAGTCTGTTCTGGCCACTATAACAAAATACAGAGTAACTTCTAAACGGATATTTCTTACTCACAGTTCTGTAGGCCGAGATCAAGTCTAAGATGGTGATGCTGACAGATTCAGTGTCTGGTGGTGATTCATTTTCTGGTTCATAGATGGGGCCTCTTTTATAAAAATACTCATCCCATTCATGAGGGCTCTACCCTCATGGCCTAATCTCTTAAAAGTCCTTCCTCTTAATACTATTACCTTGGAGGTTAGGATTTCAACATATAAACTTGGGAGGGGGATACAGACATGTAGACCAACAAATATGTTTTTTAAATATTTTGCAATCATTTACCAAACTTTTTTATTTTTTAAAGAGAGAGGGACAGTGAGAGAGAGAGAGAGAGAAAGGCAGGATCGGTTTTTATTTAGTTCTTCATGTGGCCTTCGTTGCTCAGACACTTGTGTACGTGGTGCTGGGGTTCGTACCTGCGTACTCGTGTATGACGGGCAAGCGCCGCAACCGCTGATCCACTGCTCCAGCCCCCATGTACCAAACTTCTGATGGCTTTCCCTTCTTCCTTACATAAGCTACATCCCTCATTTAGAATTTTCAGTTTTCTTTCTTTAACATGGAATAATAATTTATGAGTAATCTGGGTCCACAAACCTTTTAGAGATTTTCCGGTTGTTTTTTACTTGTCCCATTCAACAATGAAGTCAACGTCTTTTTTTATTTCTTTTGCAACTCACTGATCTCCAAAACAATTCAAAGTGGTTTTTGTAGAAATAATCACATATTTCTTTTCTTATATTTTGTGTTTTTGTAATAATTACAATAAGTATAAATGCCATAAACAGATTTGGGGACAATCACAATGTTCTTGGTGAGATCAGTTTAATTAAGGAGAATACAGGTCCTTGGACATTCTCCACAGCCTCGTAGCCACTGGTGGTAACTTTGGGTGGCCAACAGCAATGGTAAACTTCCACCATCTAGTGAGTAGGTTAGGCAGAGGTCAGCCAGAAGAGTTTCTATTGTGTCAACAGCATGATTGAATAAATGCCATATAAATATAAGTTTATATCCAAATTCAAGAATGGGCCATTAATTCTTTTTGGGGTGTTGGGAAAGACTCACAGCTGCTATTTTTACAGCAGATTTCTAGTCTCTTGTAGGATTATAGTAATACTAATAGTTAACATTTATTGAACTCATATTGAAAGCAAGCATTGTTGTATGCATCTGGTATCAACTCATCTGATCCTTCCAACAATCTGAAGGGGAAGTTTCTATTCCATTATTTCCATTTTACAGATGAGTTAATGATGCACAGAGAATTAATTTACCCAGAATCACAGAGTTAATTTAAGTAGAACAAAAAAGAAATTTAAGTGAAGTGGGATTAGAAGCAGTCTAGCTGGGCACAGTGGTGCACATCTGTAATCCCAGCAATTGGGGAGGTTGAGACAGGAGGATTGCAAGTTCAGCCTCAGCAATTTAGCAAAACCCTGTCTCAAAATAAAATAAAAATTAAAAGGACTGTGGATGTGGTTCAGTGATAGAACACCCCAGGGTTGAATCCCCTATACCAAAGAAATGAAGAAACAAAACGAACCCAGTCCATCTTGATTTCACAGCCAAAGTTTCAAACCATTATATTCTGCATTTTTCTGTTATATTTCTTCACCTTCTAGAATTTGAAAAGTAAACAGCTGATAAATATCTGAAACACTTCTAGCACCAAATGATGCCTTTTTTTTTTTTTAACAGAAAACAGCAAACTGTTTATCGTAATGGAATATTGTGATGGAGGGGATCTCATGAAAAGAATCCACAGGCAACGGGGTGTGCTATTCAGTGAAGATCAGGTAAAGACACTTATAATTTACTTTTTAATTTATATGTGTGTGAGGGGGCATTAAATGTTTAACACCATAAGTAGCAGTCCATGTTTATACGGGCATGGATTTTGGTAGAGAAATTCAAATCATAAAATAGTGGATGAATATTCTTGATAGATTTAGTTCCAGAACGTATTTGAATCGAACTGAAACTGAATTTCTTTTTGAGACTTTTTCTTAAGAAAAAAGATAATCTCTTTGGATAATCTCATACAGGATGCCTCTGAGATAAAGCTTCATGGCCAAAAAAAAAAAAATCTGAATGTTGATGTTCTTTAGCTGTTTTAAACATGACATATTTATTACTTCACTCTTTTTTCTTTTGCCATTTGGTGCTCTGTTTTAAAATAGCTTCCCACTTTGCCAGGGAAGATAGGGGATCTTCTTAAAAATGTCTTTTTAGTTTCATTCACTTTTTATTTATATATATTTTTTACTAAATATATATTTTGCTAAGAATCAAACTCATGCCTACCAGGCAAGTGCTCTGCCACTGAGCTACATCCCACCCCCAATTTTATTAGTTGGTAAGAGGGGGAGGGGAAGGTGAAGCGCAATGGCCTCAGTTCCCATATTCTCTTTGCACAAACAACTTTGTCTTCTGTATGCCAAGCCTCCTTTGGAACCCTCCTGGGAGTAGTACTCATAAAGGACACAGGTACGGGTACTGGAGGGAAATCTAAATTAGGGTTTGTGTGACTGAGGGGTAAGGCCATTGCCTCAAGCAGCGCTCTGGAACCGTGCGCCATCTTTCTTTTAGCCATTTGTTTCTTTGTTCTATTTTAGTGTTTAAGAGCATCATACCCAAGTAATTTTCTCCTAGAGTTCAAGTTGAATATTTTGACTCTATGAATATTTTGAATGTATGATTAAAAAATCAACATCTTCAACCTCTGTAAATTTAATCAAGCATTATTCCTGTATTCATTTACATTATACATTAAATTCCATATTTATGGAAATCCTCCTTCTTATCTGTGTATTATTTTGTCACATTTTACAAAACTGCTTTTCGTGACAAAATTTTGAATTATATTCCCTTTCGTTGAGAGATAACTAATATGACAATTGAATCTTAATGTCTGGAATTTAGCCTTTTTTTCCAATTATTTTCTTCTTTTTACACAATTTGACAAAGAACCAGTGAAAAATTTTAGAATAGTTTAAATAAACCTCTATAGGAATAGAACAAATTTTGATAAAGAGGCGCATGGCCAACTAAGATGGAATCTTGACTAAGAAATACAATTGAATGTTTTTGTTTTATTTGTAGCGCTAGGTTTTGAAGCTGAGGCCTCCCGCTTGCGCACATGCTAGGCAGGCACTCTACACTGAGTTACACTTCCATCCAAAATCGAGCTTTGAAAGCAAAATATTTGTTGATTTTATCTTAGATAATAGGTAGATAATGTATTGCAATTTCTAATATGCTCATAGATTCTCTACTTCTTCCTCTTTCTCTCCTTGTCCTTGATGTCCTCTGTTGAATGAAAAGGAACATTTAATGGCACCAGAGTTACTGGGGCCCGTGGGAGTGGTGGGCAAGCCGCGCACTAGCAGTTGTCTCCCCAGTATTACATAGGAGAAAGGAAAAGCATAAATGGTCTCCTTCCCTCCCTCCTTTGCTTATTTGCCTTTTTCTGCAGGTGGAATTTCTGTGATACCAATGATGTTTGGATTCCCTTTCTATGCCTACATTTTTTCTAGCTGTAAAATGAAAATAATTTGATAAAATATATCTATTAGCTCCATTCCTATAAATACACATACCCATAATGTTATTTCCCTCTCTCTCTCTCTCTCTCTCTCTGTCTCTCCCTCTCTTTCTTTTTAAGAAAAAAAGAATTAATTTTATTTATTTTTCTATCTGCCCTTTGTTTCTTGGACATTTAGCTGTGTACATGGTGCTGGGGTTTGAACCTGGGTCCCTGCATATACCAGGCAAGCGTTCTAACCACTGAGCCACGCTCCAGCCCCTATTTATCTCTTTTTACATGTTATCATGATGATATTTCAGTGACTACTGTGGTACTCAATAATTGTATTTTTGTTTCCTTCTACAGATCCTGGGTTGGTTTGTACAGATTTCTCTAGGACTAAAACATATTCATGACAGGAAGATATTACACAGGGACATAAAAGCCCAGGTAATAGCTCAGAGGGAAGACTCAAACAGCATGAATCTTTTCTTTTCTTGAAATATCTCTAACAGCATAACATTTTACCATTTTTAGAATATTTTTCTTAGCAAGAATGGAATGGTTGCAAAACTTGGGGACTTTGGTATAGCAAGAGTCCTGAATAAGTAAGTACTTTATAAAATCAAAGTATTTTTTTTCTACCCAAATATACATTTTAAAGTATCATGAATTAATCAATTATCAAGAGCTTGGTTGTCCAGATGATTTTAGGGAACTTTGTATATATAAATGCATTAAGTCATTCAAATGTCAGTTGTAAAAATTCCCCAGTTAAATTGTGGCATAATAGAACGATGGTGGTGATGTTGTGTAGTAGTGAAGTTCAAGTTTATCAAATGTGTGATGTGGCTGCCATAGGCATAAACTAGTAAAAATGTAGCGAAACAGGTTTACACTTGCTAGGGAAATGCACTAGGCAACTATTTGGAAGAGAATTTTGTGACAATATATCTCTAGAAATTTTAAAAAGTCAAATTTTTTGAAATTTGAAATAATTTAAATAATAACAGTTTCAAAATAACTGAGAAATTATTAAATTAAATAAAAGTTGGAGGGCTGGAGCAGTGGCTCAGCAGTTATGCGCTTGCCTGGTGTGCGTAGGTCCATGAGTTCGAACCCCAGCACCACATACACAACGAAGTCTGAGCAAGGAAAGCCACATGAAAACCTAAATAAAAAATTGATTCTTTCTCTCTCTCTCTCTCTCTCTCACTGTCCCTCTCTCTTTAAAAAAAATAAAAATAACAAATAAAAATAAAATAAAACGTAACATCACCGTGTACCTAATGTTTGTTCTGTGCTGGGGATGGAACCTAGGGCCTTGTGCATACTAGGCAAGTGCTCGACCACTGAGCCTCATCCCCAGCCCCAGAATATGGTTTTAAAAAAATACACATGCAGACACGCATGTGTGCACACACACACACTAATATGTAAATTTTAGTAGGGGGAATTATAAGTTTAAAATCTACTGATTTTATTACTCTATTACCAATTTATGGTGTTTTCCTTTTTTCTAATACTAATATGTGCATGCATCAAATTTTGTCATTCATTTTTACCTTTTCTTGCATGTCCATGTCTTAAGCCTTTTTTACTCCAATAGTAAAATATATTATTTTCTATTTAATATAATTTACTAGTTCCATGGAACTTGCTCGAACTTGTGTTGGAACACCTTACTACCTGTCCCCAGAGATCTGTCAGAATAAACCATACAACAATAAAACGTGAGTTGTCGACTATTGGTTTGAAACTGTCAGTTTAATGTGATGGATGATACTTAATGAAGATTCCAGAAACTAAAGTTCTAATCTCCTCTCTTTCTTCTGGTACTTTTGTAATTTCATTTTCTCCAAGTGGGAAATGGAGAGCCCTGTGACTCTCTGACCAGCGTTCCCTGGAGCTTTTGAACTTACTTAGAACAAAGGCATTTCTCTTCATTTAAAGCTACAAGTGATATAGAGAACAACACTGAAGACTGCCGTCACTGGGGTGTCCACCTTTGTATTGTATTTTCACTTTTTGTGTGTAGGGGGGTACTGGGGAATGAACCCAGGGCCTCAGCCATGCAAAGCGCATGCTGTACTACTGAGTTATCACCCAGTCCTGTTTAATTTATTTTTTACTCTTCCTATTTTATGAAATGAAGTTATTGGATTTTAAAATAAAAAATCAGCCTAATTAAGACCTTTAAACTAAATTGTAATTTTGTCCTTTGCCAATACATAAAAGGTGAAGATGTAGTTTTTTACCTCCAGGTAAGAGAAGAAAAAATTTTTCATTTTCAAATCTGGCTGCCACCGGATAAGCTAGACAGAAGGAAGATTGAGTTCCCTTTGGGAGTTAAATTGTCCCATTTGTTTAGGAAAATGCCAGGGGATATTTGGCTGTTGGGCTTTGAAAGTAATAAACGGAAGGCAAGCCTAGAAGATAGAACACAAAGAATAATATAAATTTCTCTGCATAATAGAATAATAGGGTTTTGTTTTGTTTTGTTTTGTTTTTGTATTTTATTTTGGACTAGGGATTGGACCCAGCGGTGCTTAATCACTGAGCCACATCCCCAGCCTATTTTTTATTTTTATTTTTTATTTTGAGACAGGGTCTTGTTAAATTGCATAGAGGTGCACTACATTACTGAGGCTGGCTTTGACCCTCCTGTCTCATCTCAGCCTCCCGAGTCACTGGGATCATAGGTGCATGTCACTGTGCCTGGCAAAATAATATTTTTTGTGTATTTGTGTTTGGTGCTAGGGATCTAATCCAAGGTCCATCCTTGACAACTCTCCTACTGAGTTACACCCTCAACTAGTGTTGTTTGTTTGAGACCTCTGGCTCCCAGTTAGTTTGGCCTCCTGTTGTGCAGTACTGCAGGTGGAAGTTGAGGGGGGGGGCAGAGCTTCACACTGGGTGGCAGGATTGTCCCCAGCATTGTTATGTTTCCCTGTATTGCTTTTAAAGAGTTTGAGTCAGCATTTAAATATTGAAAGATTTCTACATGCACATTTGGTACTTCTAAAAATTGGAAGATCTTAATGGGCTGGGGGCCACTGGCCAGAGAGGTAACCACACAGAAAGCAGCATCAGATCCGGTGGCCCCACTCAGCCCACAGACGGCTTCTTTACTGGCCTGAGTCCCCATGCTAGCCGCAGAGGGCACTTTGGGAACAGGAGAGAAGTTTGGGGTCCTTGGAATACCTGGTAAACAATATCTGTGTAGTGAGAAAGGGTTGCTGAGTTTCTTGAAACTCTAGAAAATCTTTCAGATTTGGTTTCTACCAATTCCATGCCCATCCTCTATTTTACTCAAACCTTTGATGTAAATCTCTCTCTCTCACCCACATCCCAACTCATGTGCATGCTTGTGTGCACAGGTGTTGCTAAGTAGTGGAACCACTGACCTGTGTGTGTATATCGCCTACCTGTCTACTTCTCTGTCAATCTCTATTTTTATTTTTTAAAGAGAAAAGGACGGTGAGAGAGAGAGAGAGAGAGAGAGAGAGAGAAAATCAATTTTTATTGAGTTTTTCACATAGCCTTCATTGCTTTGACACTCAGTTGTGTATGTGGGTGCTGGAGTTTGAACCCATGTACTCGCACATGCTGGGCAAGCGCCTCAACTGCCGAGCCACCGCTCCAGCCCCAATCTCTATTTTTAAACAGGAAAAATGAATCACATGATTTATTATATGCTTAAAGCATGGGAGATTCTTTGTGGGGGTTGGGGGGTTGGTGCTAGAGATTGAATCCAGGGCCTCTACACATGCTAAGTGCACTGCTGAGCTACACCGGCAGCCAGCTCCACCCGTCTCCACACCCTCTCTCTCTGTTTTCCAGTACTGGGGACTGAACTCACAGGGGGTCTACTAGTGAGCTACATCCCCAGCCTTTATCATTTTTTATCTTAAGAGAGGGTCTTGCTAAATTGCTGAAGCTGGCTTCAAACTTGAGATCCTCTTGCCTCAGGCCTCCTGAGTCACTGGGAATACAGGCTTTTACCACCCTCTTTTTAATGATTCCTAATTTTAGCTCTTTGACAATCTCCTTGAAATTTCTGCGTATTTTTCTTTTGTCTTTTGGATTTAGTTTTGCTTTTTGTTCTATAACTCCTTAAACCAATCACATATCAGTATTTATTAAAAGGGACTAGGGATATACCTCAGTGGTAGAGCACCTGTCTGGCATTCCTGAGGCCCTGGATTTGATCCTCAGCACAGTAAATAAATAAATAAAAATTAGGTAAGAAGTTGGTAAAGAGCAAAGCTTGAGTCCTAGACAGATTTTGTGTTCATTACTATGACTTTAGTTTTGTCAAGATCTTTGAGTAAAATATACCTTTCAAAATCAACCATATTTCATCTCTTGAGTCAGAATAAATCCGTATTTGAGTACTACCTCTCTCTTCCGAATTGCCCAAAGCTCCACCACATGTCTTTGAGCACATGAAGTTGAAGGAAGTACTGAGCGAGCACAAGGCAGCAAAGTCTGTATACCCCTTGCTTACTGGGATTCTGACTAAGTACAAACGGTTTTCACTTTACCTCTAATTTTAGAATGATGATACATCTCAAAGCATTTGTACAAACTGGTCAACACACATGAAATAAAGCTACACACACACAGGGCACTGTAAGGGTGAGAGCTTTTACTAAGAATTATGGATATTTCTTGGCATGTAAACGCTTATCTTTCCTAGGGATATTTGGTCTCTTGGCTGTGTCTTATATGAGCTCTGCACGCTCAAGCACCCAGTAAGTATGTTTATCATCAAATTCATCTTGAATTATTGAAATCATATAAGTGAAATAAACTGTGAGAAAAAGGTTAATGTTTGGTTTTATTTGATTCTTAAAAATTATATGGATTTCTGGGTATAGTGGCATTTGCCTGCAGTCCTGGGTACTCAGGAGGATCTCTTGAACCTAGGAGTTTGAGACCAGTCTGGGCAACATAGACTCTGTTACAAAATGCCAACAAACAAAACTACACCCATGTGTGCACGTGTGCATGGACACACACACGAACAAGCTATTAAAAAGAATTGATAGGGGCTGGAGCAGTGGCTCAGCGGTTGTGGCACTTGCCTGGCATGACTGAGGATCAGGGTTCGAACCCCAGCACCACCTACACAACTAAGTGTTGGAAAAACAAAGGCCAGATGAAAAAATAAAACTGTTTCTCTCTCTCTCTCTCTCTCTCTCTCTCTCTCTCTCTCTCTCCCCTTCTCTCCCATCTCTCTCTTAAAAAAAAAAGAATTGATAGGACTACATGTCCTATCATAGAAAGATGTCCAAATAATATTATAAAATAAAGGTAAAAGCTGGAGGACAGGGACTGGAGCGGTGGCTCAGAGGTTGCAGCACTTGCCCAGCATGAGCAAGTACACGGGTTCAAACCCCAGCACCCACATACACAACTAAGTGTCAGAGCAAGGAAAGCCATGTGAAAAACGCAAATTGATGCTGTCTCTGTCTCTCTCTCTCTCTCACTGTCCTTCTCTCTTTAAAAAAAAATTTTAGAAAAAGTTGGAGGATAGTTACACTTAGTATATTTCCATTAAAAATAAGTGTGTTTATGTGTATATGTATATATATACATATATATATACATATATATATGTTCTATATATATAGAACATATATATATATATGCCTGATCCTCAGGCATGCCAGGCAAGTGCCACAACGGCTGAGCCACTGCTCCAGCCCCTATCAATATACACGTACACACAGACACAGACACACACAGACACACACACACACACACACACACACACACAATATGTACATTCAGCAAAAGGAAAAGGCACATGGGACAGAGTCTGTAGGAAACCAGACAGGAGCTTCTAAGAGTTTATCTCAATGGCCACACAGGATGTGCTAACTCCTCCAGCAACAATTTACAATGAGCATGAAATATTATCTACAAGAGAAGCACATTAGGTCCCCAGTACCCTGAGTTTTCATTGGAACCTGGTACAAAGGCACCACCTCTCCTTGGCATACACCAAACTTCCATATTCCAGAAATAAACTGGGTATTCAATATAAACCATATAATTCACATGAATGGCTCAGGCAAACAGGGCCTCTCTCAACATTTAGGGGACAGTGGGAATTCTCAAATCTAATAATTCCCTGACATCAGTTGGGACCAGCTGTGTCAGCGGACCTTCCTAAGAATGGCCTGCTGTCAACTCTTTCCTTTCTTTCTTTTTGTTTTTTTTTTTTTTGTTATGTTTTAAGAGAGAAGGACAGAGAGAGAGAGAGAGAGAATCAATTTTTATAGAGTTTTTATCATGGCTTTCGTTGCTCTGACACTTAATTGTGTATGTGGGTGCTGGGGTTTGAACCCATCTACTCACACATGCTGGGCAAGGGCCGTAACCGCTGCTCCAGCTCCCCTGTCAACTCTTTTCTATGCAACTATTATCATTATTATTACTGTCAAAGATCACACATTGGTTGCCTGAGCCAAACCTGTACCTTTATTACC
>PVKS010038688.1:5461-17857 GCA_004027875.1 Aplodontia rufa
AAAATATATATATATATATATATATATATATATATATATATATATATATATATATATATATCACAGTTTTCGGATCCATTCATCCAGTGAGAGGCATCTGGGTTGGTTCCATAATTTAGCTATTGTAAATTGAGTTGCTATGAACATAGATTTTGCTGTGTCACTGTAATGTGCTGATTCTAAATCCCTTGGAAAAAAGCCCAGGAGAGGGATAGCTGGATCATATCGTGGGTTCATCCTTAGTTTTTTGAGGATTCTCCACACTGCTTTTCAGAGTGGCTGGACCAGTTTGCAGTTCCACCAACAGTATGCTAGTGTTCCTATCTTCCCACAACCCCTCCAGCATTTGGTATTGTTTATATTCTTCATTTTTGCCAATCTGACTGCAGTGAGATGAAATCTTAGCGTACTTTTGATTTGCATTTCTCTAATTACCACTGATTTAGAATATCTTCTCTTATATTCATTGGCTTGCTCAGTTTCCTCTGTTGAAAATTTTCTATTTAGCTCTTTGGCCCATTTATTGGTTGGATTGATTGTGTTTTTTATATTAAGTCTTTTGAGTACTTTGAAAATTATGGATATTAGTCCCCTGTCAGAAGAATCACAGATCATCATTATCTCCCATTCTGTAGGATGTCTCTTGACAATTTTGACCAATTCCTTAGCTGTGCAAAAGCTTTTTAGTTTAATGGCATCCCACTCATTGATTTTTGACTAATTCTTTCACTTTAGGAGTCTTGTTGAAATAGTCTTTGCCTACTCCCAAATGCTGGAGTGTTGGTTCAAACTTTTGTTCTAGCAGTTGTATGGTAACTAATTTAATTCCTAATTCCTTGATCCATTTTGGTTTGATTTTTATGCAAGGTGGGAGATAAGGATCTAATTTCAATTTTCTGCAAGTGGCTGTCCGGTTTGTCCAGCACCATTTGTTGAATAGGCTGTCTGTCCTCCATGTTATATTTTCACCCCCTTTGTCAAAGATCAGATATATAAAGATTTATAGGTTTGTCTTAGAGCCTTCTATTCTATTCCATTCCCATTTTGATACCAGTACCATACTGTTATTAATACTACCGCTCTATAGTATAGTTTTAGATCTGTTATTGCAAAACCACCAGTTTCATCTTTCTTGCTTAGTAATATTTTGGCTATTCTGGGTTTCTTGTTGTTCCAAATGAATTTGAGAATTGTTTTTTCTATATCTGTAAAGAATAACATTGGAATCTTGATGGGGATTGCATTGAATCTGCACAGTGCTTTTGGCAAAATAGCCATTTCTATTATATTAATTCTGCCTCACCAAGAGCATGGAACATCTTTCCATCTTCTCAGGGCTTCTTGGATTTCTTTCTTCAGTATCTGATAATTTTTGCTGTAGAGGTCTTTTCCTTCCCTTGTTAGATTAATTCCCATGTATTTTATTCTTTTTGAGGATGTTGTGATTGGGACTGATTTCCTAATTTCTTCTTCTGTCCTGTTATTGTTAGTGTATAGGAAAGCTATTGACTTATGGCTATTGATTTGTAGCCTGCCACTTTCATAAATCTGTTTAGATGCCCAAGAAGTTTTTTGGATCTTCCAGATCTAGGATCATGTCATCAGCGAAAGGAATAGTTTGACTTCCTCTCTTCATATTCTTATCCCTTTAATTTCCTTCTCTTGCCTCATTGCTATGGCTAGGGTCTCAAGAACTATATTGAATAAAAGTGGTAAGAGAGGACAGCCTTGTCTTTCCAACTTTTCTTAAAAAACAAAAATGAAAAAAAAAACTTCCAGAGGATTTTACAAGCTCTCATTCTTTCAATGCCTGGTCTAACTCTAACTCTGATTCAAAAGTCTATTCTGGTCTGCTAGAGATGTCTACATGCTCCTTTACTAGAGTAAATAAGACCTTTTCATTGTGTACACCTAAATTTATTTTTCAGTCCATCTTGTTTTATCTAACTAGAGTTTTTAATCCTGGTTTTTTTACTACTGTATTTATTCAAAAGGTCAATTATTCAAAGAAAGGCTTTAAAATCTGTCTTATTGTTTTTTGTTTGTTTCTTTGCACACTTGTCTCACATGTTTGTGTACATGTGTTTTATATGTTGTGTCAACATGGTACCAAACTGGCTTATAAATGAGCACTCATGAATTAATTAAAAAGGGAAAATGGATCCAAATGACTTTTAGTTAATGTGACTTAGATGTTTAGAAAGAGGGTCAATTTAAATTGGTTCAACATAAGAGTAAGAAAGTGTTTAAGATTACTAGTCCACATGTTTTTCTAGGTGGTCAATGAATAGAATGTTGGGTTCTATAAATATTGCTTCTAGGACTTTTCTTCAGAAAAAGATGGCTTATATTTGTCTGGTATCCTGGTTTCATGAATAAACTAAAGTTAATGATTAAAAATGAGTAAATTAGATTTAACATAAATGGGACTAAAATCCATAAATGTCCCTGTTATAGGAGAGACCTGATTAGTTTGCAAAGTCAAAATATTAAAACAGCAACCGCTAAGTAAATTTGAGTACTCTTGACTTATTAAATTCCATCAGGTGGCATATATGTGGGTTTATTAAGCATGCTTTTATAGATTGCTAGCTAACAAAAATATAATCTAAGATTGCTTTTATCAGGATCTTCACTGAAAGCAAGATTATTAAGAATTAAAATTCTAATAGATGTAATTCTATATGCAAAGAATATAAGAGGTTTCATTGCATGTCAATTAAAGCACTGTAAATGGCATAAAGTATTTCATCTTATTAAGAGGAGTAATTGAAAAGATTCACAAATTTTATAAGGACTATTTACAAATGCTTATATACAAAAGCAATAGGTATGAAAAATACTTTGGAATGGAAATTAGAATGAAAGAAATGTTTCTGGATGAGAAAGTAAATAAGTTATAGCGTCTAAGTAACTTGCAGAAGATTTGTGGAGGGTAGATCTCAATCTGTTAAAGTTATTTAAGATTTCCCTTAAGTTCAAATATTAATATACTGTCATGAACCAGAATATAATTCTATGTGTTGAAGTAACAAAGGTTTTTTAAAACATTGACCTACTCTTGTCAAGATAGGTCCTGAAGTTAGGTTTTATTATTTAGGAAAATGAAATCTTAAAGGAAATATAGTTTCTACTGTTTTAAAGCCTTTTAAATGATTACTTCATAACATTAAATGAATAAATGTTTTAGATTATTGTAATACAGCTGACACCTTAATATGTGTGAATAGAACTATATTTAAGAACTAGATGTTTATCTGAGTCTTGTTTAAGTGTTACATAAGTTTATAAAATAAAAATTTATGTAGGGTTACAGACAAGGTAATCAGAATGCTCTCTTTTACACATTGTATTTGAAATAAAAGGGCCCACTGCCATGTCAAAACCTGGGTCATATCCGTTTCTTTAACTACTTAAATGTTTCATTGTTATACACCAAATAATAAGTCTATCTCTGATCATCAACATTTTCCTAAACTTAGAAAATTTAAGGCTATTGATAAACTTGTGCAGACATGATAGTTATTACACACTATGGATTCTAAATTTTTCTTCAAAGGTTAAACTTAATATAAAGATATCTGTGTAATTTTACTGGCTTTTCTAGATTTATTCATGTCCTCCAAATGTATAAACCTTTTTTTAAAGAGAGAGAGAGGAAGAGAGAATCGATCCTATTTAGATTTCCATGTGGCTTTCATCGCTCTGACACTATGTTGTGTACGTGGCGCTGGGGTTCAAACCTGCATCCTTGCACATGCCAGGCAAGCACCATAACCACTGGGCCACTGCTCCAGCCCTGTATAAATCTCCTTTTTTAATTAGATGGATATAGAGATACAATTGAGGAGGAAACATTATCAAACATTCAAAAACCAATGTATATATACTTAGTTATCCAGGGCTAATGCCATATCATGGATTCCCATCTTGGGTTCCCCCTGTTGCTCTTTCCCCCAGAAGAACTCATGAGTTAAATGGATATCTCATGGAGGACAGAGATCTCCTTCTGAGATGGTTCCCCCATATTCCCATTCTCCAGTCTCCTAGGAGTTCTTCCTTCACCCTCCCCACCCCATCTCACACCCTACGCCTCCAAGTATCCTAGGGAGTCATCTCGCTGTTGCGTTGAGTATCATACAATTTGAAGTTATTATTAGCTTTGCCGTCTAACATACTGCTTCCCCATGTATTCTAGCTTCCACAGATGACAGATACCATTCGGCCCTGAGTCTCTGATATTGGGATACTTCACTTAGCATAATTCTTTCCATCTCCATCCATTTAGCTGTAAAAGCCATAACATCGCCTTCTCTAATGGCCGAGTAGTATTCCGTTGTATATATGTACCAAAGTTTTTGTATCCATTTGTCAAGTGAGGGGCATCTGGGTTGGTTCCATAATCTAGCTATAGTAAATTGAGCTGCTATAAACATTGATGAAGTCATATCACTATAATATGCTGATTCTAATTTTTTTTGGGAAAATACCCAGAAGTGGGATAGCTGGGTCATAAGGTGGTTTCATCCTTAATTTTTTGAGGTTTCTCCACACTGCTTTCAACCGTGGCTGAATCACCAGCAGTGTAACAGTGTTCCTCTTTT
Organism: Aplodontia rufa; assembly: GCA_004027875.1. NCBI lineage: Eukaryota > Metazoa > Chordata > Mammalia > Rodentia > Aplodontiidae > Aplodontia > Aplodontia rufa. The sequence goes on from PVKS010038688.1 coordinate 10,066, forward strand.
CCCACAGCCCCTCCAGCATCTGTTGTTTGAATTTTTCATTTTTGCCACTCCAACAGAAATGAGGTGGTATCTCATTGAAGTTTTGATTTGCATTTCCCTCATAGCTAATGATGTAGAGTATTTTCTCACATATTTATAGGCTTTCTGGACTTCCTCTGGTGAGAAGTTTCTTTTAAGTTCTTTAGCCCATTTATTGAATGGATTATATGTGGTGTTTATTTATTTTTATTGGTGTTTAGTTTCTTTAATTCCTTGTATATTCTGGGTATTAGCCCTCTGTCTGAGGTGTAGAAGGCAAAAGTTTTCTCCCATTCTGTAGGTTCTCTCTTGATGCTCTTGACTAGATCTTTAGCTGTGCAAAAACTTTTTTGTTTAATTGCATCCCATTCATTTATTTTTGACTTTACTGTTTGAACCATGGGAGTTTTGTTGAGGAAGGTGCTGCTGACTCCTATGTCCTGTAGTGTTGACCCTACTTCTTTTTCTAGTAAGTTTAAAGTTGTTGGATTAATATCAAGGTCTTTCATCCATTTTGATTTAATGTTTGTGCAGGGTGAAAGATAAGGATCCAAGTTCAGTTGTCTACACATGGCTGTCCAATTTGTCCAACACCATTTGTTGGACAGGCTATCTTTCTTCCACACTATGCTCTAGCCCCCTTTATCAAATATCAAATAGTTCAAAATATGGGGGTTTGTCTCAGGATCTTCTATTCTGTTCCACTGATCTTCAGTTCTGTTTTGATACCAATACCATGCTATTTTTGCTACTACAGCTCTGTAGTATAATTTCAGGTCAGGGATTAAGATATCCCCTACTTCTTCCTTCCTGTAGAGTAATGTTTTGGCTAGTCTGGGTCTCCTGTTATTCCATATGAACTTGAGAATTGCTTTTTCTATATCTGTGAAGAATGCCATAGGTATCTTGATGGGGATTGCATTAAAACTGTATAGGGCTTTGGGTAGAATGGCCATCTTTATTATATTGATTCTGCCTAACCATGAACATGGAATGTTTTTCCATCTACTCAGGTCTTCTGTAATTTCTTTTTTTAGTGTTAGATAGTTTTCTTTGTAGAGGTCCTTAACATCTTTTGTAAGATCAATGCCCAAGTATTTCATTTTTTTGAAGGAGGTGGTGAATGGGAAAGATTTCCTAAATTCTTCTTCTGTGGATTTGTTGCTGGAGTAAAAGAAAGCTAGTGACTTAGTGGAGTTGATCTTGTAGCCAGTTACTTTGCTGAAATCACCTATAAGCTCTAGGAGATTTCTGGCCGATGTTATTGGGTCTTCTAGGTATAGAATCATGTCATCAGTGAATAGAGATAACTTAACTTCCTCTTTTCCTATATGAATGCCTTTGATTTCCTTGTCTTGCCTGATAGCTCTGGCAAGAGTTTCAAGGACTATATTGAACAAGAGTGGGGAGAGCAGACAGCCTTGTCTAGTACCTGAATTCAGTGGAAATGCTTTCAGTTTTTCTCCATTGAGGATAATGTTGGCTACGGGTCTGTTGTAAATGGATCTGACATAGTTCAAAGTATCTTCCCTTGATCCCTATCTTTTCCAAAGTTTTGAGCATAAAGTGGTGTTGAATTTTATCAAATGCCTTCTCTGCATCAATTGAGATGATTATATGGTTTTTGTTTTTAATTCTGTTTATGTGGTGAATTACATTTATTGATTTGCGTATATTGAACCAGCCTTGTTTTCCTGGAATGAAGCCCACTTGATCATAATGTATTATCTTTTTAATGTGCTTTTGTATCTGTTTAGCTAAAATTTTATTAAGGATTTTTGCATCAATGTTCTTCAGGGAAATTGGTCTATAGTTTTCTTTTCTTGACATATCTTTGTTGGGCTTTGGAATCAGTGTAATATTTGCTTCATAAAAAGTGTTTGGAAGTGATCCCACTCTATCAATTTCCTGGAAGAGCTTGTAGAGGATCGGTGTTAGTTCTTCTGTGAAGTCTTGGTAGAATTCTGCCGTATATCCATCCGGACCTGGGATTTTCTTTTTTGGGAGAGCTTTGATTGTTGCTTCAATTTTGCTGTCTGTGATAGGTTGGTTTAGATTTTCAATGTCCTCCTGTGTAAAAGAGGGGATGTCATGTGTGTCCAAGAACCTGTCCATGTCCTCCAGGTTATCAAACTTGGCAGAGTATAAATTTTAAAAATAGGTTCTGGGTGAGTCTGTGGTGATATCCCCATTTTCATCTTTGATTTTGTTCATTTCGTTCCTTTTGGTGAGGTTGGCAAGGGGTCTGTCGATTTTGTTTATTTTTTCAAAGAACCAACTCTTAGTTTTGTTAATAGTTTGTATAGTTTTTGGTTCTCAATTTCATTGATTTCAGCTCTGATTTTGGTAATTTCCTGTCTTCTGTTAGCTTTGGGATTGGACTGTTCCTCCTTTTGTAGTCGTTTGAGTTGGAGCATAAGGCTATTTATCTGATCACTTTCTAGATTTTTGATGTATGCACTCAGTGCTGTAAATTTACCTCTTAAGAATGCCTTCATACTGTCCCAGAGGATTCGGTATGTTGTTTCCTCATTCTCGTTCAATTCCAAGAACGTCTTAATTTCTGCTCTCATTTCCTCTTTTCCCTATCCTTCGTTTAGGAGGTAATTATTCAATTTCCAAGTATTTGAGTAGTTTCTGTTGTTTCTCTTGTTGTTGATTGCTAAGATCATAGCATTATGATCTGACAGAATACATGGGATTATAGCCACTTTTTTATATTTGCTAAGATTATCCTAGTGAACTAGGATGTGGTCTATTTTAGAGAAGGATCCATGAGCCACTGAGAAGAAGGTAAATTCCGCTGTCTTAGAAAGGAATATTCTGTAGATGTCTGTTAATCCTGATTGATTAATAGAGTTGTTCAGATTGGAGATGTCTTTATTGATTTTTTGTTTTGATGGTCTGTCTAGAGTTGACAGTGGTGTGTTGAAGTCCCCCAGAATTATTGTGTTGAGATCAATGAGAGGATTAATGTCCTCTCGTATTTTTCCATATATTTGTGGGGGTTGTAATTGGGGGCATAAATGTTAATTATCATTATATCTTCTTGATGGACTGTCCCTTTTAGTATGATAAAGTGACTCTCTTTGTCATTTCTGACTAGTTTTAGTTGAAAATTGATTTTATCAGAAATTAGAATCAACACTCCAGCTGTTTTTTGGTCTGCAGGCCTGGTAGATATTTTGCCATCCTTTCACTTTCAGCCTGTGTCTATTTTTGAATGTCAAATGTGTCTCTGGCAGGCAACATATTGTTGGATTTTATTTTTTGATCCAGTGGGCCAGTCTGTGTCTTTTAATTGGGGCACTGAGACCATTCACATTCAAAGTTAGAATAGATATGGGGGGCTCATTCTATGACTTTGTATTGATTACAGAGTTATGAGTCATCTTGAAAAGCAGCTTTTGTATAATATGATTATTGACTCGCCCTTGTTTAAGGATTTAGGATATCGTTGGCATTTTCTTCTGAATGGAGAACATCCTTGAGGATGTTCTGTAGTGCAGGATTTGTGTTCATGTATCTTGCTAGCTTCATTTCATCATTGAAGTATTTAATTTCCCCATCACATTTGAAGCTGAGTTTTGCAGGGTATATCATCTTTGGGTGACAGTTGTTATTTTTTAACACTTGAAAGATAGTGTTCCAAGCTCTTCTGACCTTCATTGTTTGCTCTGAAAAATCCATAGTGATCCGAATTGGTTTGCCTCTGAATGATTTGGGGCTTTTCTCTAGCAGCTTTTAGAATTCTCCCTTTAATTTCTCTGTTGTTCATTTTGTATATGATATGTCTTGGTGAGTTTCTCAATTTATTAGGTCTATTTGGTGTTCTATAAGCATCTTTGATGTGATATTCCGGATCAATAGTAAAATGAGAGAAGTTCTCACTTATGATTTCGCTTAAAATGTTCTTGAAGCCTCTTTTTTGCTGTTCAGAGTTTTCCTCCAGGCCAATGATTCTCAGATTATTACACCTCATCTCATCAAATGTTACTTGGAAGTTCTGATTATGTAATATAAGCTGTTTATCTTGTTTATCTCTGAATTCTACATTGTTTAGCCTATCCTCATTGCCTTATCCTCGTTCTTCAAGAGCTGAAGTTCTATTTTCAGTGGAGTCTCCTTTGGTGTTGGTATCTTCCAGTGAAGATTTGAATTGGTTAATCATGGTTTTCAACCCTGATAGCTCTGCTACATCTCTTTTCAGAATGTCTATTTCTTTGTATAGCTGATCTTTCATCTCATGGAATTATTTCCTTATTTCCCTCTAGAAGTTGTCTCTCATCTCTTGAAATTGTTCTCTGAACTCTTTCCTTATTTCATCTCTCAACTCTTTGATTGCATTACTAATCATGTTGATACAATGTCTTTGGTTTTCATCTAGGGCCCCAGCTATGGGGTCCTTGGGTGGTGATCTGTGGGGTTGAGGAGGGAAGTTATTTCCCCTTTTCCTCATTTTCTGAGTCAGAGAGCATGTACTGTACTTCAAGGTTGTTACTCTTGGTGGAGTATTTGGAGCTTCTTAAGGCTTTGCTTCATTGTGATGGGTTTCTTTGAGAGAGATCTCACAATATATTATGATAGCACACCAGGACCCGTTTTGAAGCATGTCTATTTCTTCAGATAGTAGGGCCTCTCTTGGAAAATTGAAGATAAACTGGGATTTTCCCAACCAGACCTGGAGCCACAGGAAATGCTACCTCCCTTCAGGTTGCGACCTTCCGGACTCCTGTATAAATCTCTTAAGGAGAACATTTTACCAAGCTGGTGTTTCCAAACTGAAGTTGTTTGTAACAATAGTCTCCTTCAGTTTTATATGGAAGCAACAAATTTAATTAGGGATTTATTTATGTCATTTAATATTTTGCAGTTGGATAAAAATAACCCAACTCTACATTGGGATAACAATTTAACTGTATTTTTGGAAATTATAACAGTGTCTAATTTATTTAAAGATTAGCAATGAGGAACATAAAAACATTTTGCTACCCTTTCCACAAAAAGGAGCCCTCTTAGCTTTTGTATGATACATGTTTGAGATATAAGGCTGTGTGTTAACTAATACTTACATAGACTCAGGGAAACCCTGCCATCTTTCTGGAGAAACTAGGCAGAAAATTGAGAAAACATATCATCATGGACCCTGAGTCCATAGAGGGCCACATAATTTCAAAGGACAAATTTATCAATCAGATGGCCCCAGATATTTGGAGGCAGTTACAAAATTGGTGTACGACCCTGATCATTCTTCAGATAACATCCTCCAGCTTGCAACCAACATCTTTTATAACAATGATCAGGAGGAGAGGGAAGAAAGGGAACACAGGGACTGGAAAAGGCTGAGGCACTGGTTATGGCCCTGCAAAGAGTGAGCTTCTAGAAGAATTAAGGAGAGAAATGCAATGGACCCCAAGCCACAAAAAGGGCTTATGTCCATTGTGAAAAAGGGGGACATTACCTGCAGGAGTGCCCACAGGCCAAGCAACCACCACTAAGGCCCTATCATATCTGTCAAGAAAATCACTGGATGAATAAATATCCCCAGGAGTGCAGGCCCTTGGGTAAAAAGTTCCCCACACAGGCCTGACAGGGCTAAGGTCAGCTTTAAAGGCTCCTGTGACTCCTATTGCCATACATGAGCCCCAGGTGTGCTTCTCCATAGGGAGCTAAAAGGTGAGTTTCCTCTTGTACACTGGTGCTAGCCTTTCTGTATTTGTCTCTTATCCTGGATCCCCCTCCTCTAATACTGTGATGGTGCAAGGAGTATCTGAAGGGCCTGTAACTAGAAACTTGACTCTCCCACTAAGCTGTAAATGGGACAGAGTTTTTATGGAGTTTTAAGAGGTGGTGGAGGGGACTTCCCACACTCTAATCATCCTGTTCCTCTGCACAGTCACCTCTTAGCTTAGTCTCAGGTATGACTGAAAAGGTTTTGTGAGGAGGGCCCAGGAATTCCCCAGGGCAGCAGGAGCCCCAGGTGAGGCCTCTCTGGAGCTTTCCCCCATGGGGACTAGTGACATAGGGGGAAAGTTAGGCAGTCAGAGTAGTTAAAATGCTCAAGTCAATCAAGGGAAAACTGGTTCTTTTTCTTTTAAGATCAATTTGACATCCACCAATGACAGTAGGAAAGGTCTGGCAAGGTGGGTCCAGATGCAGACACTCCCTTCTGCTAAGCAAGTTGCCTTGCTCTTTCTATGGATGCCCCAGGTGCAAACCAAAGACTGGACCCAATCAGAATTTCCAGCACACATGTCCTAGGTTTGGGGGCAGGGAGAGGATGACCAATTGAAGGGATAAGTCTTATAAAAAAATGCAAACCTACCTCTGTCTCGGGCTCTGACCCCTCTCCCACTCTGGGAAGGCTGCTCTTTTCCCTATGCTTTGCTTTCTATCATTTTCTTAAAATAAAGTCTGTCTGTCATGCTTGCCTCGGCATCCCTCGATTTCATTCTTCAGCTCTGGAGGACACAAACCATCTTCCATCAAACTGACATCACTTGCTTGCCTCTGAGGAGCCAGAGAGTGGGTCTCAATTAACCTGGTCAGTGTTGCTTCAAGAATTCAGACATAGTCCACACTTGCTTGGACAAGTCTTGGCTAAGGACTTATCAGAGTTCAAAGACAGATCACTGGCAATGGTTCCCCAATGTGTAGGTGACACCCTCCTGTGTGCTATGACTCAGGAAGCCACTACAGAACTCCTGAATTCCTTAGCTGATAGGGGATATAAGGTTTCAAAAGGGAAAGCTCAAACAGCAGTTTCAATACCTGGGACGCCAGTTATCTCAAGGTACCTGCAGGCTAGGAGAAGGAAGATTAGCACCTGTAGGATGATACCTTCTATGCCAAATGGTAAGACAACCCAGAGTTTCTTAGGAACAAAAGGATATTGCAGACTTTGGATCTCTGGGTATGGAGACTCAGCTAAGCCTTTTACATTCTCCTTGAGGAGGCCCAACGTCAGGGAACAATTCGTTTAGTATGGGAACCAGAGCATGTTAAATCTTTTCAAGCACTACAAGGGGCCTTACTTCAAGCCCCCACTCTCAGCTTCCCTACAGAGCAAGAGTTCAATCTGCTAGCCACCGAGAGGAAGGATAGCCCTAGGGGTGGTCACACAGAAGAATGGGCCAGCTCAACAGCCAGTAGCACATCTTAGCAAGGAACTTGACACAGTGTCTCGAGGATGGCCCCATTGCTTGTGAGAGGTGGCAGCAGATGCCTTGCTCTTCCTGATGCAATCAAGATCACCCTGGGAAGAGATCTCATTGTACATACTAGTCATGATCTCTCTGGAATTCTAAATACTAAAGGAGGCTTGTGGCTCTCAGATAATCACCTCCTAAAATACGAAGCCTTACTTCTAGAAGGCCCAGTAGCTCATATAAGGACTTGATCAAATTTACACCCAGCCACCTTCCTTTCAGAGTCGTTAGAAGGAAATCCCAAACATGTCTGTCATCAAGTCTTAGCTGTAGAATACTCAGCCTGAAGAGACCCAGACCTCACTATGTACACAAATGGAAGTTCTTTCACGGAACAAGGGGAACATTAATCTGGGTATGCTGTGGCGACTCTATGTGACACCTTAGAAGCACAATCCTTACCCCCAAGCACAAGTACACAACTTGCAGAGTTAATAGCCCTACCTAGAGCACTTGAGCGAGGACAGTGTCAGAGTCAACATTTACACTGACTCTAAGTGTGCTTATCTGTTTCTGCATGCACAGGCAGCAATCTGGAGAGAGAGGATTTCATACAGCTGAAGGAA
>PVKS010038689.1:0-17763 GCA_004027875.1 Aplodontia rufa
TAGATACTCTGTATGCTGATTTAAGAAAGGAGATGGTCATGACTCAGACCCTTTTCCTTGTACCCGAGATACTAAAACACCCAGGTGTAGTGTTGACACTGAGCTCACCTCCAAACAAAGTGAATGGACTAATTACTTGGGACTCAGTTTTATCACTTTCCAGTCTGTTGGTTTAACACAATTATTTCTGCCAGAAATCCCCAGCAAGATCCCCAAAACAGAATTTTTTCTATTGTGTCCTTCCATGTTTTTTTTCCTGTGCTCCTCAGACAAAATGATTTGGGACATCCATTTTTTTTGCTTTATTTATGAATTTTTGAGTAAAATAATTCTGATACTACAGTAAATCTTCCTTATAAGCACATTCATAATCAAGCATCTCTGTATAAAGCCAAGCAAGTTTTGCCTTTGTGAACCTAAGACTTCTATTTACAGAGGATATTATCCTATAGTCTCTTATTAGCTACGGCCACTATTAGCACTCATAAGATTAAAGTATTGCAAATAGTTCTGGAAGTAAAATACCATATATTTCTCCTAGATTGTCCTGAGCACTCCTATTGTCAGTTTTGTTTTATTTCCCTGAAAGTTTTCCAGTTTTGTTTATTTCTTACAGAAATTATTTAGAGCTATATCACCCTTATAGCTAAGAATTGTGTGAACCATACTTTTTTTTAAAAAAAAGCTGAAATTTATCCATTACAGTACTACTTATAAAGCAAAATATATATTATGAAATGCATTTTAAAAACTAAATATAGGACCTGGAGCAGTAGCTCGGCAGTTACTGTGCTTGCTTGCAGAACATGTGCAAGTACGTGGGTTCAAACTCCAGCACCACACACAAAGAAGTGTTGGAGCAATGAAAGCCACATGAAAAACTAAATAAAATTGATTATCCCTTTCTCTCTCTCTCTCTCACTGTCCCTGTCTCTTAAAAAAAAGCTGAATATATAAATCTAGGGAATAATATTATGGTGTCAGAATTGTAAGCTTTAATCATGTGTTGGGCTGGAATTTTTGGATATATAAAGGTCAGGTTATAAAAATCAGGATGATCATTACTGAATAATCTTAATTATACTTAAGGAATTTATTTTAAAGGAATGAAATGTCTTCAGCTTTCACCTCTGCAAAGAACAGACCAATAATGTCCTCCAGTATGAAGGGTTTTTGGAGACAAAAAGGTGGTAGAGGATCTTTAGTAAGACATTAAGTCAGGGTGTACCTATGACAGAATTTTGTTCATTATTGACCTTGTTTACAGTCTTCAAGTTGCAAACTGTGCAATAATAAAGACAGGGAACTTTTCAGGGTCATGTTTTGACGTGAATCTAGTCAAAGATGGCTGGTGATCTTGCAAGACAGTCAGGTAACAGGTGAAGCAGTAAGCTTAGTAAGCTCAGAGAGTTGGAAGAGGGAATAAATTAAAACTCAAAAATATCACTGAGATGTGATTATTAGGTGAATTACCAGATATTGAACGCATTTTCTATTTTGGAACACATCTACAAAGACTCTTGAAAGGCGCTGCTATTTCCTTTACAGACAATTGTGTGTGTGTGTGTGTATGTATATATATATATATATATATATATATATATATATATATATATATATATATATATATAAAATGTCAGTTTCTGAACAGGGGAGCAAGAACAAGGATCATTATTTTTATTTATTTGTTGTTTATTACATTTTTTCCTGTCTGTCTACTTAAGTATAATGCATAAATGATGTCTGGGTTTAGAAATGTGGAAACTGGCCAAATGTCAATGAGTAAATTGATATATATGGTTTGAAATAAATGCCTCTCAGTCTTTCTCTCTATAAATGCATGGGTAGTACTAGATGAGCTTGTCTCCTGCAGATATTCATGATTACTTATTTTAAAGAACTGGCAGTGCATGTGGCATTTTTTAGTAGGCAGAATAAGATGGTTTTATATCTTAAAAGTCTTTTGATTTAAATCACACACTAAGCAATCCCAACAGAATAGTATTCATGAACAAGGCTGCTACATCTTAGTAGTGTTGTAAGTGTTATCAACAAGACAATATTGATATTGGTTTCCTTGTAAACATTTTAGTCTTTGTTGCTTTTAATTTCTCTTGAATTTCAGTGGTTCCTCTTCAAGGTGATTCTTCAGTATGATTCTAAATGAGTTTTAGAAAGCTTATTTATCAATAGTCTTATAAAAGGAAGAGTAAGGTGTGCATTTTTCTGAAATACAATGAACTCTCATTGGTCTTTTAAAATTAAAGTGTCAGGTTAAAAGGGTTAAAAGGATTTGGAACAAATATGGAAATATTGGAGATCTGTGAAGAAAATTTTGATCTTTGCGATTTGCTTGGTACTGGCCTTATATCTCTAATTCTGAAAGATTTCCAAATGTATATTTTCTATTAATTGCCAAAATAATGAATAACATGCTAATAGTAAAGTAAATTTGGGTACATTATTGATTAACTCTATCATTCGTGCACTGCCTTGAAAATGTTTAGTTACATGATTCATTCACTCTGCACTTAATCAGTCTATGAATTATGTGACTGGCTATGATAGACCAACAGTGCAAATGATAAATTTAATGAACAGAGTTTTCTGATCCATTTTATCTTTCCAAGTACATTATCAAAAATGAAACGTTGCCACTAATCCTAAGAAAATATACTATAATTCTTGGCAGCCTACTACTAGAACGTATTTTTATTCATGAGGGAACAGGGCAACACTTGTCATTTAGAAAGTAATATGCTTTTCTCTATCTGTGAGGTAAATTTGTTATCATATCTATAATGGAAAGCAAATAGCATGTCTTACCATAAGTTTACATTCTTTGTAGTCATTACCGTAATTGAGGGTATTGAAATGATGGAAAATACCAGGGTGTAGAAGAATGGCTGAAGAGGATGCCACATGAAGGGGAAACTGGGCTTATTGATGCCCCAGTGTTTTCCGGGTCATGTCTCCAAGAATAGAAACACGGAACACATGTTCACTTTTCCTTCTCATTTTGTAAGTGGAAAGCCATTCTAAGTCTTTGTAAAAAGGAAACAAAACAAACCACAAAGAGACCAAGATAGATAATCAATTTCATCAATTTAATTAAATAGCCAGAAAAATTAGTGAACAATGTTAAATGATTCTCTGAATTGACTAGAGGTTTAACTAAGCCAATGAATCAGTATAATGGTTATAATGTGGATAAGTAATATAATCAAGAGGTAGATGGTAGAACTCCCTATAAAACGTGTAAAGAATGGTAATTTTTAGTGGTTACTTCGTCATTTCATCATGCCAGAAGGGTACTGTAGTAATTATATTTTCCAGAAGGCCACATAGTAATTGCTACTTTGTATTGAGAATAGAAAACTTCTGTATTCCACTGTGATTATATTCAGTTTATAGTTCATGTATGTCTCTTATACTCTATTTTGTGTGGATGCAATAGCCTCCTAATTTGTTTCACTCTTGCAATACCTAACCAAGACTGTTCTTTATGAGACACCCAGAGTAAACTTTTTGCAAACATCTTGTGTTATGAAAATGCACAATGTCTCATTATTGTATAGGTCAAGTACAAAAATGTCAAAGTGGACTAAAAGTATGAGTATGTTCAGAAATCTACTATACTCTGTTTGTTACTATCATTCACCTTTTTATTCTCTTAAGTTTTTTCCAGTTTTAAACTCCAGTTTTACAGATGAACCAGTCTTCCTTTCACAAAGAGATCTTAGGATATTCCATTTTGTACCATTTCTGTCAAACTGTCTATCTAACTCTCCCCGTTTCTGAGTTCTACAGAGTAAAGAGCTTAAAGAAACTTTTCCTGACCCTCTAAAACAGAATGAACTTTGCTGCGTATTTGCATATTCACCTATATTTCTCTTTGGGTAAAAGCTATCTCAATTTCAATTATCTGTTCAGATTTTCTAGCTTGCTTTTAAGACCTATGTTTGACAGGATGATGTACATCCTCTTCACCCTGTAATCCATGACCTTATGACTTTGTGACTAGGTATATAAGAAATAATATGGTGATCAACTAAAAGATAAGCAAGTAGAGAGTTTAATAATTTGCTTGATCATCAAAATACTTTGCACCTGTTAGTTACATTTAACACAGCTACAGTATGTCAATTTGATTCCAAGATACTTCAATTACCCATTGAGGAATATAATTTCATGCCCTAGGAAGTAGTGATACTTTTTCCTTGGTGGTATGCAGATGAATCTACTCCAATCATTTGCAAGTACACTCACTCATTCATTCATTTATTCATCCAGCTAACATTTGTTGACCAACAAATGCCAAAAGTAAAGGCATAGCCATGAATTACTGGGTATTGAGTCTTGTTTGAGCTTAGCTAACTGTAGAGTATGATGAATTAGTAACAAAATAATTGCTATATGATTTTTCTGGTTTCTCTAATAAAATTAAGTGTGGGAGGTGTAGGAGGTCTTTAGTTTTCTAACAATTGTTTTATCATTATGTGTACACAGCCACAGAGCTTATTTTTTGCTCACATTTTATTGACAGGACAGACAAACATAAAAAATCAAAGGAAGGTATCCTGGGATAAAAACATGCAGTAAGCTGTATTTATTTGCTTCACTTAAACCTCATCAAATTATTATCATGCTTCACAGCTGTCTTCATCTTTTGACTTTCTTTCCACCCCCTGAATATTAGAAATATCATTCCCTCCTTTATTATCTACCCAAGGGGCTGGAGTGGTGGCTCGGCGGTTTGGGTGCTTGAGCACGAGGACCCGGGTTCAAACCCCAGCGCCACGTACACAACTAAGTGTTGGAGCAACTAAGGCCATGTGAAAAACTAAATAAAGTTGTTTCTTTCTCTGTCTCTCTCACTGTCCCTCTCTCTTTAAAAAAAAAAAAAAAAAAGAATATTATCTACCCAATTTCATGTATAGTAAGGAATTTTGAACACTTGCAGAAAATCAGTGAACTGTGCACATTATATAAGATATGATACCTAAGTGTTCATGAGTAGGTATTTTCCACTAAAATTCCACTACATTTTGTCTAATTTGTGTGGCATAAGAAGAAAATATTAGTTGTTTTCAGTAAAAGGAAACCTCTTAACTTATTCTTTTCTTTAAAATAAAAAATACTAATATAAATTCAAACCATTAAGTGGAAATTTCAGGTGATTTTCCATCTTATTACCTTAATGAAAGAAAAAATTTTACCAGGACAGTCTAGGATCATTGATTTATTTACTGACAAAATGTTTTTTATGATCTTAACCCAAGCGAGTATCTACTTGCTTTTTTTGCCTCCAGCTAAACATTGGAGTTGACCTCTTCATTGAGTTGTTCACAATAAAACCAAAATGCTCTCTTTGGGAATTACAGCTAATTTAGAATACATTAGTATGTACACATAATATACACTATTCAGTTAGATGTGCAATATTTTGAATGAGTCTACAGTGTATCATCTGCCATCTAGTATCAATTACCTAGCCTTGCTCTTTCCAGACTTATGTAAAAAGTATGCTTCATTCTGTTTAACTCAAGTGCTCGTATGTCACCAACAAATTGTGAAAGTTGTTCCCAATGACTTACTCTGTCTTCCAGGTCACTTATATTTATTAATGTGTGTGTGTGTGTGAAACTGAAAGTAATTAAGGGTTGGTTTTCTGTTTGGGCTTTTTAGACATATATTTGGAAGTTTCCTGCAAGTTACTGATGGAGGGGCTGGAGTGGTGGCTCAGCAGTTCCATCACTTGCTTGGAATGTGCAAGGATGCAGCACCATATACACAACGAAGTGTTGGAGCAACAAAGGTCAAATGAAAAACCAAATAAAATTGATTTTCCCTTTCTGTCTCTCTCTCTCTCTCTCTTACTGACCCTCTTTTTTAAAAAAGTTAATAATAGAATAATAATAATAATAATAATAACAATAATAATTTGTATTGTCATTTGATCAGTATGAGGGCAAAAATCCTTAATGCAACTATTTGGATAAGGTTTAATATATGCCATCTAGGTATTCTTATAAATGTGTATTTTAAGTGATGTTTACTCTGATTTGGATATGGTTTGAGTGTCCCCCAAGATTTCATGTGTTAAAGACTTGGTCTCCAGGTGGGCAGAACTGGAAGGTAGTGGAACCTTTAAGAGGATCAGACCTAGGGGTTGGTCATTAGGTCATTAGGGTTATGTCATTATGAGGGATTAAGGTAATTCTAAAGCAAACCCTTGGTAGTTCTCACAAGAATGTTATAAAAAGATAAAGCCTACACTTACTTGCCCCTTTCTCAGACTTTCTACTTGTTCATGTGATGCTTTTTTCCACATATTCCATCTACTATTTGTTCCTCAAAAGAGGCTGAACTAATGGGGCACTGATCTAATAATTTGACTCTCCAAACCAGGGAACTAAATAAACCTCTTATTGTCATGAGTAGTTTGCCTCAGGTATATCATTATTGTTATGTAAAATTAGCTAAAATATATATACTTAAAAATTCTTAAGTTTTATCTAATTTGCATTTTGTAAAAACATTGTATGAATGTGTTTCATTGAATTTATTAACATGTTCAATAACTTTTCATTAATATTTCATTCATGAAACAAATATTTACTGTATACCTACTATATTTCAGTTATTATGTCAAATGCTTCCAATTAGTAATGAACAAGGAAGGTATGGATTCTGCTTTATCTTTTAATTAAAAAACAAAACCCAAACTCAGGAATTGCAAATTGATATAAGTACAAGGAAGGAATGTGTTCTTGAATTATTTGTATACAAATAAAAATTACTCATTGGAAAATTTATAAAAACGTCATTGTAAAAACAGTATTTAAGATAAAATTTAAAAATGAGAAGCAGCCAGCAAAGTGGAGTACAGAAAAAAGTATTCCTGGATGCAGAAATATCATGAGTAATGATCCTGAGTTGAGGAGATTTTAATATTAAAGGAACTAAAAGGAGGATGGTGTGCCTAGATATTAAACTTAGCAAATATTTGAGATAAGAATGGAGAGAGAGTTTGTGGTCAAATCAATATAGCACTTGGAGTCCCATTTGAAAATATACATGTATATATAATTTACCCTAACAACACTGTAATGTCATTTCAGTAAGAAAATGTCATCTAGGAATAGAAAGATTACTCAAATTGTTTATAGAAAAGGAAAAAGAAACAAGTGAAAATGAGAAGGCTGGTTAGAAGATGACTTAGTAATCTGGGGAAGATCATAGGTGACATTAGGTTAAGAGGACTAGTGATGAAACACAACTTAGTGAAAGTAATGAGATAGCAATTAGAGAAGATGTTAATAGATTATAAGAGGAGCAGAAAAAAAGGAAGAATAAAAAATGACTGCCAAATTTCTGACTTCAGCAATTAGGTTTAGGGTGTGGTATATCAGGGAAAGTGTAATCAGATTCAGTAGAAAGCTGAGAGATGAATTTGGGAGTTGATACATTACACAGCAGAGACTGTAATATGAGAAAAATAATAACTATCAAATAACATAGTTATTAAGAATACAATTAATTGACAGAAATGTTCCTTATTGTGACACAGTTTGAACATTGAAGAATATAAAAAGAGTGGTTTAAATGAATGTTAAGTAATATATCAGATTTCAGTGGGTTCAAGAGAGAATACAGTTAAAAGGGAGGAAGTGGTGAGTAAAGACAATGGTTCTTACAAGATTGTCCATGAAAACTAAGCAAAATGTGGGTATCTAATTGAGCAACCTTGAGCATCAGTGGGATTTTATTTTTCAAGTAATAGAGATAATGTGTCCTTTTTCTAAAATAATGCTAATGATTGGTTAAAGATGGGAAAATTTCCTGAAGCAGGAGAAAGGAATGACAAGCCAGAGCAATTAGGCAACAGAAAGGAACTGAAAGGGATACAGATGTGCAAAGAAGAGCTAAAACTATCACTGTTTGCTGATGACATGATTATATATTTGGAAGATTCAGAACATAAAATCCACCAGAAGACCCCTGGAGCTTGTAAATCAATCGAACAAGGTAGCAGAACACAAAATCAACATCAAAAATCAATTAAATTCCTTTCTTCCAATGACGCATTTAATGAGAAAGAAATTAGGAAAGTTATTCCATTTACAATAGCTTTACAAAAAATAAAATAATTTGGAATCAGTCTAACTAAAGAGATGAAGGATCCAATGAAAATTATAGAATATTAAAGAAAGAAATAAAAGAGGACCTTAGAAGATGGAAAGAATATCCATGTTCTTGGATAGGGAGAATTAATAATAACAATATGTCCATGTTACCTAAAGTGCTATACATATTTAATGCAATACCCATCAAAATTCCAATGATGTTCTTCACAGAATTGGAAGAAACAGTCATGAAACTCATTTGGAAAAATAAGAGACCTAAAATAGCTCAAGCAACCCTTAGCAAGAAAAGTGAACCTGGAGACAATACCAGACTTCAAACTATACTACAGAGCCATAGTAACAAAAACAGCATGGTATTGGCACCAAAACAGTCATGAAGATCGGTGGAATAGAATAGAACAGAAGACAATGACACAAAGGGACATAAATACAGTTGCCTCATACTTGACAGAGAGCTAAAAACACAAGTTGGAGAAAAGATAGACTCTTTAACAAATGGTGCTGGGAAAATTGGAAATCCTTTTGTAATAAAATGAACCTCAATCTCTCTCTCACCCAGCACAAAACTCTACTCAAAGTGGTTCAAAAACCTAGGAATTGGACCAGAAACCCTGTGCCAACTGGAAGAAAAGGTAGGCCTAACACTCCAAACACTCCAACATGTTGGCTTAGGAATTGACTTCCTAAAAAGACCCCCAAAGCACAAGAAGTAAAAGGTAAAATCAATAAATAGGAAGAAATCAAATTGAAAGCCTTCCTTATGGCAAAGGAAACAAGAGATCCTACAGAATGGAAAAAAAAATGTTGGCCTCCTGAATGTCAGACAGGGCAATAACATCCAGGATATGCAAAGAATTTTAAAAACTTAACACCAAAAAATCCAAAACCAAAATAAGCAAACAAACAACAACAAACAACCCAATCGATAAATGGGCAAAAGAACTAACAGACACTTTTCAATGAAGAAATGCAAATAATCATTCATTAAAAGTGTCATTTCAGTATTTTTATGGTTTGAATGTGAGGTGTCCCTCAAAAGCTCATGTGTGACAGTTCAGGAAGACTGAGGCAAGATGATTGGGATATAAAGGCCTCAACCCAATCAGGGAGTTAATCTTTTTATAGAGTTTAACTGGCAACTTTAGGCTGGTAGGGTGTGGCTGGAAGAAGTGGGTCCTTAGGGACTTGCCTTTGGGGTATATATTCTGTATCTGGTATGGAGCTTACTCTCTGCTCTGCTTCCTGATGCAACACCTTGAGCTCCCTGCTCCCTGGACTCATGGCTGCTATGATGTACAGTGTCACCTTTATTCCCAATTAATGGAGCTGGCTTTCTTTGGACATACACCTCTGAAACCATGATCCCCTAAATAAATCTTTTCCTCCTAAAGTTGTTCTTATCAGGTATTTGGGTCACAACAGCATAAAGCTGACTAAAGCAGAAATTGGTACAGTGACTTGGGGTCATTGCTGTGAGTAAGCTGACTATGTGGGTTAAGCTTTTGGAGCTTTCTGAAATTTGAGGGAGGAATTTTGAGATGTTTAGCAGTGAAAGATGAAAAATCTTGTGATTGTTGTAAGTGGACCTTAATGGATGACTCTGGTGGGAGCTCAGAAGACCAGAATGTCGATAGGACTGTGTTAAGGAAAGATAGGACTTAAGAGGTTTCAGAGAAGGAGGACTCTATTGGAAACTGGACTGGATGCCATTTGTGTTATGTTCTGGCTAAGAAGTTTGGTGCATTTGCCCAAGTCCTGGAGACTTTCTCTGAGCCTGATTTTTTTAAAGAAAGAGAGTGAGTGAGAGAGAGAAAGCCAGAATCAATTTTTATTTAGTTTTCAATGTGGCTTTCATTGCTTGGACACTTGGTTGTATACGTGGTGCTGGGGTTTGAACCTGCATACTCGCGTATGGCAGGCAAAAGCCATGACTATTAAGCCAGCTCTTGAGCCCCTCTGAGGCTGATTTTAAAGGTGATGTACTCTTTTTTTTTTTTTTTAAAGAAAGTGAGGGAGTGTGGAGAGAGAAAGAATCAAATTTATTTGGTTTTTTATTGCTCCAACACTTAGTTGTGTATGTGGTGCTAGAGTTTGAACCCTGGTCCTTGTATATGCCAAGCAAGCATGATATTGCTAAGCCACCACCACTTCAGTCCTGGGAATGTACTTTTTTTTTTTTTAAGAGAGAGAGGGATAGTGAAAGCGAGAGAGCAAGAGAGAGAGAATCAATTTTATTTAGTTTTTCACGCAGCTTTCATTGCTCCTATACTTTGTTATGTACATTGTGGTGGGGTTCAAACTTGCATTGTTGCATATGCCAGGCAAGTGCCATAAACGCTGAGCCACCACTTCAACCCTGGCAATGTACTTCTTGAACTGGGGGAAGAAATTTCCAGGCAGAGTAATATTCAGGTGGTGGCATGGGTATTGCTGGTGTCTTTTGGCTAGGTTTATGGTAGTATTCAGGACTAAAAAGCAGAGGAAAAAGATTTGAAAAACTTGGACCTGAAAGGTGGGAGTAAAACTGGGAACAAAGAAGTGGCTGTTGTTAAAAACATCACTGCCGTTAAAGAAGTAGTCTTCCTAGAAACAATAACATAGATGGCTGGAGGGCATCTCAAGAATTGATGATACCACATCCATTTCAAGCCCAAAGGAGTAAAAATTCAATTGAGAAGAGGCAAGTAGGGCATTTTGCTTACACAGTGGGACCTAGGAAGTTTTCTCAATGTGCTCAGCCACCCAGACACTCAGAGACTGCTGCAACTGTGGTCTCTGAAGGTTTGGCTGCTGGTCAAGATAGTGGCAGGCCTTGGTGGCAACCATATGGTGCTAGTTCTGTGTGATTGCAGGATGCTGGAGTTAGGGGTCATGGAGGCTTACACCAAGATTTCAAAAGAAGGCCCAAGAGGCCAGGCAAAGTGCCCCAGGGTCAAAATCTCTGTGGGAAACCCCTGAAAGGATGATGGACAGGAAACCAAACCTGCAGTGGAAAATACAGAGATTAAGAAATGCCAGCACTGTGGAACATTGGCCAAAGAAAACTTCAGAAATTGAGCAAGGACAAGCCACAGAAAGGACATATGGACTGCAACCAGCAAGGCCAAAGGGCACGGAGCTACACAAGCCTTTTGTAGAGAACAACAGAATGCCAAGTGCTCCAGATGCCAGTCATGGAACTACAATATTTGTTTGCTCAGCTTGATTTCAAACTTTTGTTGGTCCTGTCCCTTATGTGTATGGCCCAATTTGTCTGAATGGAAATATTTAATATGTGATTTTTATATATTGGACATATGTAACTTGACTTGGTTTTCTACAGGCATTCACATTTAGAGTTTGCATTGAGTCTCAGAGGAGACTTTGGACTTGGACTTTTGGGCAATCTTAGAACTGTTGAGACTAGGGGGACTCTCGGAAATGGACTAGTGTATTTTTCATTGTCAGGTTGTGATGAGCTTTTGGGGGCCAGGGCAGAATGTGATGGTTTGAATGTAAGGTGTTTCCCAAAAGTTCATGTGTGACAATTTAGGAAGATTGAGATGAGTTGATTATGATATAAAGGCCTTGACAAAATCAGAGTTAATCACTTTATAGGAATTAACTGGCAACTGTAGGCTGGTAGGGTGTGGGTGGAAGAGGGGTCATTGGGGGTGTGGGTCATTGGGGGTGTGCCTTTGTTTATGGCCTGGAGTTTCACTGTCTACTTTGCTTCCTGCTGTGTTTGACACCTTGAGCTCCCTGCTCCCTGGAGTTATGGCTGCCATGATTAACAGCCTCACCTCTAGTCCCAAGGAAGGGAGCTGGCCTTCTCTGGACATAAACCTCTGAAACCGTGAGCCTCTAATAAACCTTTTCCTACTAAAATTGTTTTCATCAGGTACTTGGGTCACAGCATCAAAAAGCTGACTAAAACAAGTACCTTCATTTTCATGGAGATGTTAGTTCTTGGTTTTCCTATTGCTTCTTTGAAGGTAAGTCATTGTTTTTACTAGCTTTTAGGATATTTTACTTTTTTTCCAAATAGCCTAGGTGTGATTTCCTTTTATACAGTTTGAGGTTCTAGAGCATCTTGTATCTGTAGTTTGATATTTTTTGTCAGTACTGAAACATTCTCAGCTGGTTCCTCTACAATTGAATTGCCTCATACTCTCCCATTTTACATCACTGTAGTGAAGATTTCACCATGTTCCAGTTGTTACTTATATTATTTTCTTTATTTTTTTTCTTTTCACCTATCCTGGTTTCAAGCACTCTTTCCCTCCCTAATTTTTTTTGTTGCTTTTTTTTTTAGCTCAATCTAATACACCAAATTGGATTGACAGATCAGATTCAGAAAAATCAAGGAATATAGATAGTTTCAGGTGTTATAGTCATTTCAAGATTGATGTTAATCAAAAATTTGAGATGTAGCTGATATAATTGTAGGGCACCAGAGATGGTCTCTACTGCTGATAGCTATTTACTAGGGAGGGTGTGACACCAAAGATTAGAATACATGATATCTCTGAGGGATATTTAACAACTGAACAGTTATGTTATTATTTCTTGTTATTCCTGCTAAGTCCATCTAAAAAATTAAATATGGTTACAATGCTATAATTGTTCTAGAATTTTTTAATTTATGGATATTGCCCAACTGAATAATTGGTATTTCTTGTTATTCCTGCTAAGTCCTTCTAAAAATTAAATACGATTACAATGCTGTAATTGTTCTAGAATTTTTAATTTACTTTTTTTTTATTAGTTGAATATGGACTTACAATTGAGGGGGAATCATTATCAAACAATCAAGAACAAATGTATATTCACATAGTTAGCCAAGGCTGATGCCATGTCATGGTTTCCCGTCTTAGGTTCCCCATGGTTCTATGTTTCTCCTAAAGAACCCCTGTGTTAAATGGACTTCTCGTGGAGGTGTGAGATCTCCTTCTGAGTTGATTCCCCCATACTCCCTCCCTCCAGTCTCTTAGATATCCTTCCTAATCCCTCCCCCTTCACTGCCCCCTTCCCTACATTTCCAGGTATCCTAAGCAAGCTTCCCCCTGTTTGTGTAAAAATTCATACATGTTGAGGTAATTATTAGCTTAGCCATCTATCATACTGTTTCTGGTTGTATTCTAGCTTCCACAAATGAGAGAAAACATTCAGCCTTTGATTCTCTGAGATTGAGATACTTCACTTAGCATAATTTTTTCTATCTCTATCCATTTGGCTTCAAAATCCATAATATTGTTTTCTCTAACGGCCAAGTAGTATTCAATTGTATGTATGTACCAAAGTTTTTAAATCCACTCATCTAGTGAGGGGCATCTGGGTTGGTTCCACAGTCTAGCTATAGTAAATTGATCTGCTGTAAACATTGATGCAGCCGTATCTCTACAATATGCTGATTCTAACACTTTTGGGAAAATACCAAGAAGTGGAGTAGCTGGGTCATAAGGTGGTATCAGCCCTAATTTTTTGAGGAGTCTCCACACTGCTTTCCAGAGTGGCTGAACCTGTTTGCAGTGCCACCACAATGTGACAGTGTTCCTCTTCCCAAAGCCCCTCCAGCATCTGTTGTTGTTCATATTCTTCATTTTTGCCACTCTAACAGGAGTGAGGTGGAATCTCTCTGAAGTTTTCATTCGCATTTCTCTTATTGCTAATGATGTAGAGCATTTTATCATATATTTATGGGCTTTCTGGACTTCCTCTGGTGAAAAGTTTCCTTTTAGATCCATAGCCCACTTATTGATTTTTAAAAAGTTTTTCTTTCTCAAGTTCTAGCCTCACCTGTGAGGTAGGTATACATTACTCTTGCAGTAACATACCAGTTCCAGAGACAAGCTACCAAATATAGCACAAAAGTTTTGGTCTTTTGTTTTCCTATATGATATGCTTTTAAAATTTCATTATTAATTTTTTTCTAAGTTCAAAGTTATTGGAGCATGCCTTCCACTCTCTCATGTTCAACTCTGCCTCGGACTTATTCACACTATTCACAGCCTCTTCGGCAACAAGAAATGGGAAATCAGAACCTTCTTAGATTGTTCCTGTTCATACACAGCCCTGCACAAGCACATGACCTTCTAGATCCCCAAGGAATGTGGGAATGTTAAAAAAAAATTCTTCTAAGGACATCTTACTCGCTCATTTTCTTTTTATATTTTATCTGTCCTTTTACTTAACTCCAGCTGACATCATTGTACTAAGAACTAGAAATGTTAAACAGTTGTCACTAATTTTTCCCCCTTTGTACACACAATCTGATGATGGATCTTTCCTCAGTTTTTGGGCTCTGAGTCTGGTCAAACAGGGATAAGCTCTGTGAATGGGGTGATTTTCAGGTAAAAAATGACAGTATCCTGAGAATGGATTTTTTTGATGAAGCGCAAGATCTATTCTGCCCTCTCTAGTGACTGCTGGAATACTGTTTTTCATAGTTGCTGTTGTTTCATGGATGCTGGTTTTCAAGGCTATTGGAGTCAGAGAGAGGAATATGACAGTAGGACATTTTAAACTATGGCAAATCTTGCTATTTTTAATGAGTCAAAAGGTTTTTACATTAAACCCATTCCTCAACATTCTGAGGAATGAATCCATTAATTTTTGTACTTCTGAAAAAGTTGATTTTTGACAATTCTTGCCTGTATGCTCATTGCCTTTCCAGAAGTGAACTTCCAATATTCCAAAAGCCATCTGTAACTGCTTATTTCCTGTGTATTTTGAGGTCTTTGTATATTCTACATACAAGTTCTTCATCGCATATATGATTTCCATATATTTTTTCCATGCTTATAGTTTGACATTCATATTTTATCAGTATCATTTGAATAGAAGTTATTAATTTTATGTTGTTCAGCACATCAATTATTTTATGAAACAGATTGTGTTTTTGGTGTTCTAAATGAGAATTATTTGCTTAATTAAAGTTATTAAATTCATTATTTTTTTCTGGAACATTTATGTTTTTAGTTTTTTCAGTTAGGAATATGATACAGTTCAAGTTAATATTTAAATATATGTTCCAGATTTAAAAAATATTGCTAACCAAGTTTTCTAACATCATATGTTGAAAAGACGAGACTTTTTCATTGATATGTATCCATAACTTAATCAGAAATCTGTCATCCATGTATATGTGAGTTTATTTGTCATATCTTAAAACATTCTGATCCCTGATTATAGTATATTTTGCATTTATTTTAATTATCTTTAGTTTTTATTAAAATTTATTTCCATCTCACAGAATTTCTAATTGTTTATTGCTAGCGTATAAGGTCTTTTTATTAATAACAACATTGAACCTTCAACCGTGCCAAATTTACTTATTCTAGTAATTTTTTCTTTTTTTTAATAAACACTTTGGAATTTCTTACATAGATAATTATATTGCCTGTGAATGAAAACTGATTTATATCTCATTGTTCACTCAAGACACATTTTATCTTAACTGTTTTCATTATATCATTATTTTTAATTCAAATTGTCAAACAGAAATGATGAGAGAAGATATTCTGATCTCAGGGAAATATATTTAGTCTTTCATTATTAAATATGATGTTGGCTATGGAATTTTCATAGATTATCATCAGTTTATGGAATATTCTTTCTAATTTTAGTTTCATGACAGTTTTTACCAAGATCATTCACTGGATTTTGTAAAAGTACTCTTTTCTGCATCTATTTGGCTTCGTATATGAGTGTTAGTACGTAAATCACATGAATTTATTTGAATGCTGGAATATTTTCTTGCATTCATGAAACTGGAACTACATTTATGACACATAAATATTTTATATTGCTGAATCTGATTTTATAGTAGTTTATTCATAATTCACTTTTCCAGTTCAAGGAAATTCCTAATTTCCATTTTATTTATACTTTTAAAAAAGATTTAGTTTCCAAATATTTGTGGAATTTTCACATTCTTAGGAATTATTAGTAATTCTCCTTACAAAATTTTTGTGAACATTTATTTTTAAGTTTTCAAGTGTAACAATGATAAAGTGATTATTGATTTTCCTTTATTATTTGTATTGATATTTAAGCAATATATAATTTCAAAGCTATTTGAATTTGTCTAACTGGGTGTTTGGGCTAGATTTTAATCCACAATAGCAAAATCTATCCACATGCAGAATGAGATAAGTCTAACTGAGGAAGGGGTATATTCTGTTAAAAACATGTTCTTCACCAGTGGTCTGATGTAAGAGTAAGGAAATGTGATTAATTTTTTAACTCTGTGAATTAACAAGCAAAAAATAAGTTCAGTCTATGATTCCAAAATAGGACTAACTTTGAAGACTAACTGAAGCAATGAGTGATAAAAATATAGAAGAGCAGTTGCCAGGTGTGGGGAGCTTATGCCTGTAATCCCAGTTGGTTTGGGAGCCTCAGGCAGGAGGGTCACAATCTCAAAGCCAGCCTCACCAACTTAGTGGGACCCTGTCTCAAAATAAGAAATGAAAAAGGAAATGGGGATGTGACTCAGTGGCTAAGTGTCCCTGGGTTTATTCTCCAGTACCAAGAATAATAAATAAAAATAAAAGAATACAGGAGGACAGTACACCAAAATCATGGCTACGTTAAGTTTATGGACACTCTTTCTTTTGATGCTCCCTAAATTACTATTGATTTTAGACAAATATTTACTAAAGGAAAATATGTAAAGGACAAAAATTAGATACTATAAAAACAGTAGACCCTTTTGGCTAATTTCTTAGTGTGTGATTAAGATCTTTAATTCAGATATATTGAAACTCTGCTTTTTAAATACATTGCTTATAAGTTTTCATGTGCATAAATTAATAACATTACTTTTAATATACATCAATTATACACAGTCTTAGTTTATAAGAAATATTTTCTTAAATAAAACAAAGAAAACCTTTCTGACTTTATTATGCAAAAGCCATCAGACATTGTCAAGCTAAAACAATCAAGTTGATTTATTTTGGTTGTTTGGAGGATAAGTAAAATCCACCCAGACTAAAAAAATATAGCTCTTGGGAGGCAAGCAATTTCGTTTTGTAATGAAGTGTGCTTCCTCAAAAGGTGATTATAATGGAGTCTGAGGGGATAAGGATGAAAGCCTTATCTTGTATTTTTTAAAGTCTTTCATATCAGTAAGCTCTGGAAATGTGGTCAGACAGTCTTTGGGGGCTGAGGTATCCTCTAGTGAGCTACTTTGATACTAACAGGGTTACATGTTTAGGACATGAACATCACAGCATCTGTTCATTCGGGCACTTTGTTCCTCATATAAATCAAAGCTATTGAATGCCAGGTGATGCTGAATGGTCCACTGCAGAGCATCGCTAATTTTTGCGGCATTGTCCTATGTCTCCAATACTCAATTGAAGATACTGTACACTACATTTTGTGTATGGAAAATTTCTTCTGTTTTTGAAATGAGAAAGCAGTCTTTCAGTTTCACTTGTTATGCAGATCATAAGGTCTTTGCTTTTGTGTGCATGTTGTGGTAAGTGTATGTGTAAGTTTTCAGAAACAGGGTCTCTCTATGTTGCCGAGATTGGCCCTAGAATGGGCTCAAAGCCGTCGCCTAGCTTCAGCCTGCATAGAGGCTGAGACTACAAGTGTGAATCATCATGTCTGGCTAGATCTA
>PVKS010038690.1:0-17762 GCA_004027875.1 Aplodontia rufa
ATCGTATTCTCTAATGGCTGAGTAGTATTCCATTGTATATATGTACCAAAGTTTTTTTATCCATTTATCAAGTGAGGAGCATCTGGGTTGGTTCCATAGTCTAGCTATAGTAAATTGAGCTGCTACAAACATTGATGAAGCCACATCTCTATAATAAGCTGATCCTAACTCTTTTGGGAAAATACCCAGGAGTGGGATAGCTGGGTCATAAGGTGGTTCCAGCCCTAATTTTTTGAGGATTCTCCACACTGCTTTCCAGAGTGGCTGAACCAGTTTGCAGTCCCACCAGCAGTGTGACAGTGTTCCTCTTTTCCCACGGCCCCTCCAGCATCTGTTGTTGTTTGAATTTTTCATTTTTGCCACTCTAACAGGAGTGAGGTGCTATCTCATTGAAGTTTTGATTTGCATTTCCCTTATAGCTAATGATGTAGAGCATTTTCTCATATATTTATGGGCTTTCTGGACTTCCACTGGTGAGAAGTTTCTTTTTAGGTCCATAGCCCGTTTATTGATTGGATTATTTGTGATTTTGGTGTTGAGTTTCTTTAGTTCTTTGTATATTCTGGATATTAGCCCTCTGTCCCAGGTGTTTTTCTTCTATTTTTGATGGAATCTATGTCTCTCCTTATCTTTTCTTCTTCCCACCACCTTATTTCAAGCTAGCTTCCATATAGCAGAGAAAATGCACTCATTTTTTAAATCACATGTTTAAATTTTATCCAGTATTTATTGGCTCCTGTCCCCCTTTTAAAATACTATGCATTGCTTTTTTAATGTATCTTCAGGATTTGCAGGATTTTTATTTCATTTCCCATTCTTAAATATTTCCCGGTGTTACTTTTTTTAGTGTGATATTTAAATTGGTTCAGTGTTCGTCCTACTTGTCTCATCTGGGCTTCTCCATAGTCTTTATTTTGATTTCTGCCTTCATTGTTTGGATTTCTTCATTTCACAAAAAACAGTTCTTCTTTTTTAATGAAAGGATCATAGTCCTTGAGACTATGATCAAAGTCCAGAGTCCTTGAGTTTTTTCTCTGCCTTCAAACTTGAAGAATTCTTTGTTCTTGAAGTTCAGTTGTTAACAGGGTAGAGTTCAGAGTTAATCAGTGGTTTCAGGTTTTCCTAGTACACAATAAGCCCTGAGTGCAGTTTTCCTCTTTCTTTAATTTCAATTCAAAATCTTGCTGATGTGAATTTAAATGGCCTGTTCTTTGTTCCACTTGTAGAACTTGTTTCTTGTGTTAGTTTTTAGAGTAATGATAACAAAGTACCATAAACAGAGTGACTTGCGACAATAGGAATTTATTCCTTTGCAGTTCTTGAGGCTACTACCTCAAAATCAGTGTATCTTGTGGTGTTGATTCTTCCTGGGCCTCTGGGGAGGAGCTGTTCCTCTCTCCTCCTTCCTGGTGACCACTGACAGTCCTTGGTGCTCTTGGCCTGTGAATTCATAACACACTCTGCCTCTTCCCGTGGCAATCTTCACCTGTGTGTCTCCTCGTCTTCCTAAAGTGCTGTCGTCTTTGAGTCTGTTTTCTTTTATAAAGAGACCAATCATAATGGATTAGGTCCTTCTAATAAGTATGACCTTACTTTAACTGGATTTCATCCGCAAAGATCCTAATCCCACATCAGATCCTGTATGGAGGTTCTTAACATATCTTTTGAGGGGTGACACAATTGAACCCACAAAACTACTCAAACTTTTATTTTTAGTACAGTAACAATTTGCTCTTCCATATTTATTATTCACTCTTTGTTAACTATATATTTCTTTCCCCCTTATATGGACTATGAATATCATCTTTCTTCTATCTCCTTAATTTCATTTTCAATTATATTTATTCTTTCTTGCTCTAATTTATTCATTAGTTCTGAAATAGTATTATTGTAATTTGATTCCTAATTTATTTTCATTGTTCTACCATATCCCCTTATTCATACTTCTGTGGGCTAGATTTTACTGGTTTAATTTTGCACATATTTCTTTTAAATAATCTTATTCTCATTAACTTCTTCTATTGGACTAAGAACTTAGGAATTATCCTTCAGGTATTGTGTGTGTGGGTTTTTTTTTTTTTTTTGTGAAACCAAGATATTCATATTTTTAAATTTCTTTTTCATGTGGCCTTTTCTTGAATGTTTTCAGGTGAACACATTACCCCCCCCCCCTTTTTTTTTTTTTTTTTTTTTTTTTACAAATTCCTGTTTAACAAAGGTGCTTCAAGTCCCACCTCCTCCTCACCTGAGTGACCCCACTGGCTTCCCTTCTGACACTCTCTGAGATTTCTCATCCTCTAGCTGTAGCTGGAGGAATTAGGTGTTTTCTTCCACTCCCTCTCTGTAGCCTGTGGTTGAGATGAGGAAAGAGGAGTCAGCCAGGAGTGGGGGCCATCAATCATTCTCAGAGGAACAAGATTCTGTTCTTCTGGCTTTAATTTTGTTTTCTGACCTGTGCCTGAGATGGCTGCCCTTGATGAAGTAGTGGCCTTTCTTCTGATGGTCCAGTAACGAATGTGGTTCCGCAGGAGTGGGCCAATTTGACGACTCCTTTCTCTTTTCTTTCCTCCACATCTCAGGCTCTGCTTTGTGTCTCCCTGAGGTCAAAGGAGACAAAAGACCACCTGCCACCCTTGCCTTTCGCGTCTAATCCCAGAGTACTAAGAACTAGTCCTAGGAGTCAGTATCCTCTGGGGGATAAGATTAGAGCACTTCTCCTTCTGTCTTGACCCCCATCCGAGAGGATGGTTTTCACTTGCCCTGTTTGGTTGTGGCTGATTGATTTTTATATTTTTATCTTTCTTTTATGGTTGTGAGATGGGAGATCTCGCCTGTGACTGTTTACTTTTTCTTCACCTGAGTGTCATCCTGAGCCTCAGTTAGGTGGGGACATGAAGTGTGGTTTCCACTGCTGTGAAGGCATAGTGCATAGGTATTTCTGTAGCTTCCTGAAGTCCTCTTGCATTTGTCACCATCTACAGGATTCTGACACCTGACTTAATCATTTGATATTTGACAAAGGGGGCAAAAACATAGCGAGGAGGAAAAACAGCCTGTTCAACAAACGGTGCTGGAGACACTGGAGAGTTACATGCAGACAATTGATCCTTATCTCTCACCCTGCACAAAAATCAAATTGAACTGATCAAAGAATTAGAAATTAAACCAACAACTATACGATTACTAGAGTTAAAAATAGGATCAATACTTTACAACATCAGTTAGGCATCACCTTCCTTAACAAGACTCCCATAGCGCAAGAATTAAAGCCAAGAATAAACGAATGGGACACCATTAAACTGAAAAACTTCTGCACAGCTGAAGACGTATTCAACAGTGTCAAGAGAGAACCTACGGAATGGGAGAAAATCTTTGCCTGCTATGCCTCCGACAGGGGACTAATATTTGCATTATAAAAATAATTTAAAAAACTGAACACCAAACTCACAAATAATCCAATCAACAAATAAGCTAGGGAACCAAACAGAAACTATTCAATGGAGGAAGTCCAAAACGCCAACAAATATATGAGAAAATGCTTTACATCACTAGCAATAGGAGAAATGCAAATCAGAACTTCACTGAGATTCCACCTCACTCTAGTCAAAGTGGCAAAAATGAAGAATATAAACAATAACAGATGCTTGAGGGGCTGTGGGAAAAGAGGAACACCATCACATTGCTGGTGGGACTGCAAACTGGTACAGTCACTCTGGAAAGCAGTGTGGAGAATCCTCAAAAAACTAAGATTGGAGCCAGCTTATGACCCTACTCCTGGGTATTTTCCCAAAAGAACTAGAAATGGCTTACCACAGAGACACAGCTACATCAATGTTTATAGCAGCTCAATTTGCTATAGCTAGACTATGGAACCAGCCCAGATGCCCTTTGCTGGATGAGTGGATTAAAAAACTGGTAATTTTATACAACGGAGTTCTACTCTGCTATTAGAGAGGATAATATCATGGCATTTGCAGCCGAACAGACGAAGATGGAAAAAAATTATGCTGAGTGAAATATCTCAAACTCAGAGACTTAAGGGACAAATATTTTCTCTCATATATGGTAGCTAGAGTAAAATCTAAGACAGGATGAAAGTTAGCTAAGCTCAAATAATAATCTCAACATAGGTGAAACCATAACCACGAAGGTGGGGGAAGAAGGGAAGGAGGCGGGGTGGAGGGAGGGATTGGGGTGGTTATCAATGCAACTAGGAACTCTCGACTCCTATGAGAAGCCCAACTATATATGGGGAAGGCAAAGAAACTCAGAAATTTCAAAATTAATACACACATATATGCTTATTTCTATCTATAACATGGAGGTAATGCAGAAGAGACATAAGAGTGGAGAGTGGACAGAAGGGGGTGTCTTGGACTAGGAGTGACCTTAACGTACTTTGTCAATATCCATGTACACGTGATTATGTAACAACAATTCCCTCCAATACATAAGACTATGTCGAACAAATTAAAAAAAGAAAAGAAAAGGGAGCTGTTAGGATTGGGAGGCCAGGTCATTGTCCTTTCTGACAAAATCAAAGGCTTCCAAGGTGAAATAACAGTGATTAAAATACGTTTTCTCATTCCTTTATTTTCTTTCCATCTACAGTCAGAATGAATGTTAACCAAAGTTATATTTTAGATCTTGCTAATTTTACAACTCTTGTCACTATTAACCCATCTGGAGTGGGAAAAACGTTCTCAAAATTTGTTTCTCCTGCCAGCTCAGCTCCACCCACACTACCGTGGTAACCTCAGGATTCCAAACTTAAGGATTTGAGGCTCTGCCCAGAGATTCACGTATCCGGTCAAGAGTCCTCATCCTGTCATCTCAGATACTTACTATTTATTCTTCAGAGCTTAGAAGACTAATTACTAAATCAAAGAAATTAGGGAACAGTGCAAGGTGTTCAGTCTTTTAGTTCCTGAGGAATAAGTCTTATTTCCAACGACAGATTTGTTTCCATGATGTAAGAGAAAATACATGATTGACTGCAAATGCCTTAATAGAATGGATCCGTTGTATTTAAGCCAAACCATGATGTAGCCAGGTCTTCATCCAAGAGGTGGAAAACACACCAGTACATACTCTGCTTGTTTTACATGTCACTAACTTTGGTGGCCTTCTGTTTCCTGCATATTCAGGACATGAGGAGTTTGGGCTGGGCCTGAATACTCAAAGGTCCCAGGAAATTTTAGGACATCACCAGGAAGCTAGTGAATGGGACCACTTGGTGTCAGTATTGTCTTTTCTTACCCTGGCAGGACCTGAGTTGGATTTGTCTCGTCCTTCTCAGAGACTTTCTGCGTTTGTTGGAAAACATCATCTTAGACTTTCTGTCCAAACTAGAAAACCATCTAGTCCTACCAGCATCCTTTACGGGTGGAAAGTCCGAGTCCTAGAGAAGGGACAGCTACTTCCTGGGCTGGATGATTTTTCATCACCCCAGATTTCTCAAGATTGCTGGCTCAGCATCTCACACTTAAATGGCTACAGGGTCAGGCAATTAAAGAGTCAAGTGGACTTGGCATTTGCTGACTAAGAGAAAGGGGGTGCTCCTTTTTTAAAGTATATTTTTAGTATATTATAGTCATATAATATTGGGGTTGATTTTGACATAATCTTAAATACATGGAATATGATTTGTTCCACGTCTGTCATCCACATGTCCCCTTTCCCTCCCGCCTCATCTGCCTGTTCCTCTTCCTCTACCGTGCTGGTTGTCTTCTATTTACTAGTAGTTTTGTTAATTAGTGCTTTATAGATTTATGTAAAGTCATTCATAGATGTGCATGGCATGATTTAGTCCATTTCATTCACATAGAAATATACTATTCTTTGTTTTTCTTAATCCACTTGATATGTCTTTTATTTTGTCTATATTGATGCAAAAAAAAAATTTCTTCTGTTGCTAAAAAAATGAAAGCAAACTCATGATGATACTAAGAAAGTGACCCTCGGTCACATGTTGGGGAGACAATAGGGGTTGACCAACGCCAGCAAGGTGATCGACCCAAAATGGGCAATGGTTAGATCTTCAGATTCTCTGAGAGAAATGGAAAATCTGGAGTTGTATGTGAATTCTTCTCATTTGCATTAGATGGCTCAAACTTGAAAAATAAAACAAAACTGAAACCTGTATCTGAAGGCCAGATATGGGTCTTGAATGTTTTCTCTCTGACTTGAATTTGTTTGCCTACATCTGAGCTAATTGATTGGTTCCAGCACGAAACAGGAAGGTTCCTTGGGAGATGCACAGGGTTTTAAGATTTTTATCTTTTATCATTTTTTTTAAAC
Organism: Aplodontia rufa; assembly: GCA_004027875.1. Lineage (NCBI taxonomy): Eukaryota > Metazoa > Chordata > Mammalia > Rodentia > Aplodontiidae > Aplodontia > Aplodontia rufa. Next base: position 6,301 of record PVKS010038690.1, read on the forward strand.
ATAAGGAAAGGGAAATGTTTTTGCACAGATTTTTTAAAGAGGGGCAGAGAGTGAGAGAGAGAGAAGCAGTTTTTATTTAGTTTTTCACGTGAGTTTTGTTCCTCCCACACTTTGTTGTGTACATGATGCTGGGGATCAAACCCGCGTACTCTCACGCATGCTGAGCAAGTGCCCTAACTGCTGAGTCACCGCACCAGCCCCTTGCACAGATGTTTGAGGGCATGGCAGCCCAGAAAGTTGAGGCAGTGAACCTCAACCTCATTTAACCTAAGAAAGTTTGGAAAAGATAGATTATAACCACATATTCAGTCTGGGTAGTTTGTAAATTTTTTTCCTGTGAATGCACTAGGAAGGGGCCATGGGAGGGAAGCTCCTCAGAGTCCCTCCTAACTCTGAGTTTGGCCTCTATCATAGACAGGAGAGGTGAGTGTGGAGAGTGGTTCTCGAAGTGGGTGGTGGGATGCACTTTAGAGCAGTGTGGTTTAGGGTTCTCAATGAGTGAATTAGGAAGGAGAAGTGCAGACAGGTCGTGCAGTCACTGTGAGTTCAAGGTCACATAGCAGGTGGTCCAAAACTTTGATTCCAGCTCTCCTGATTGCTGGCCTTGCAGGAACCGGGTGAGCAAGGGCATTCAGCTTCCCCATTGGGCAGCACTGTCATGGACAATAGGGTTCAGAAGGGGAGCTGGAATCATCATACAAAAGAAGAAATGGACTCTAGAAGAAGAACATTCACATCTAGAAAGGAATAAACTCCAGAACAAATACATAGGAAGCTGAATTGTTGATCAGAAACAAACAAAAAAAAAAAAAGAATCTGAGTTGAGAAATCTTTGGAATCTTGGTATTTACCACCTACATTTCTCTGGTGCATTGCTATTTAGTAAGAATTCTAGAGTTAATGAAGAAAGAAAATGATCTGCCATTATCATCTACAGGGAAAAATAACATTAATATTGAAGGAGGATGCAGGGATGGTGCAAGGACTTAATTTGCAGCAAGAAGGACTTAAGTGTGATGCATTGAGGAACTTCTTGACAGGAAGAGTTTCTTAAGATTAGAATGCGTGCTTGGCAGAGATAATAGGGTCCTCCTTATTATTGTGGCTATCTTCATTCAAGCAAACCAACTCTGCTTTTATAATTGCTTTGGAAAACACTTGTCTGCTATATTTACAGCCTTTTACTAAAAATGTTAGCTCTTTACCTGCAATTCCTGAGTTTGGCACAGTAATTGCTTCATAACATGGTTGGAGGCCATGTTCTTATCTGGAGATTATCTACTAATTTTTAAAAATTAAAACATCAGAATGTTTTCACTCATTTGCGGAGGCTGGAGCTAAACCCAGACTTGGGTGAAAAGTAGTCAAACTCATGTATTAGATCCAGCAAAGATGCAGCAACATAATCTAGGGCAACCATGGAGGGGGAAAGGGAAGGGGAAAATAGGGAGGCATTTAGGGAGACAATCAACAACGTAGCATACCCTTTACCACCTGAGAATACAAATAATATTTATGTGATTGTTTAATGATGGAAAATTCACAATCTAAGCGTTTGTATCACTTGTAGAAGTGAAATATAGAAGAATCAAGAGACTGGGGTGTGGGTGATGGGATAATTCTGGTCCTAAGAACAAACGCTTATCATAATGTTACTTTATATGCATTTATGATTGTACAATAACTCAATTCTTTAATAAAAAAATAAAAAAATAACAACAAACAACCCACCAAAACATGAAACAACAGTATGTATGGTCAGACAAAACTAGGAAATACTCAATATTATGCATTTCTCATGGATAATCGGAAGACATACTTTACAGTCTTCCAGAAGTCCTGAAAGTTAAGAACATTCGTGAAACCCGTGCTGCATTCTTGCCCCTTCACTTGGATGTAGGTTATACTTCAGCCCTACTGAACCTTTCCTTAGAAAAATGTTCTTTTTCCTCTTTTCCAAGACTGACAAATATATACTCACTCTTTAACTCCAACTCAAATGCTATTATTTTGCCTCTTCTGTTAAACTTTCTGAAACTCTCTGAAAAGGACTGGATAATTTTTAGGTAATTGCAAACCCACACCTTTGTTCATGGTGTGCGATTCACTACTTAGCATGTGTGATTGTAATACCCAAAACTGCTTCCTCTGCAACTTCATCTAACCCATCTTGAGATCCCAGTGCCCCGCGCAGCACCCACCAACAGACAGTACCTAACCGGTTTGCTAAATGAATGAAAATCAAAGTCCAAGAATGCAAAAGCCAGGGAGTAGCTTAGTGATTATCTGTGGTATTTCTGCTTCTCTCTGAACTAGACTTTAAGGAAAGAACTGTTGTTAAGTGCCTAACCTGTGCCAGGGGCTATGCTGGGCATTTTTTTTGTAAGGATCAAGCTGTTTTAGTTTTGTTTTGTTTTGCAAACATAGTCATTAGCTGGAAGACTGTGAGTTTGGAGAACATAGTTAATTTTATGGCTTTAGTCAAAACTTGATTGAGCAAGGGAATATCTTGAGCAGTTGGAGGAGATCTTCGATCTAGACTTTGCAGTAGGTTGCTTCCCCGTCATTTCTACTGTGCACTAACTCTGCTCCCAGCGGATTCTCCTGTGTCGCATCATCTGAGCTGCAGCAGTTCAGTTGCCATCTACCCATCCCTCTTCTTCACTACCATAATGGACAATCAAACTGAATCCCTGGGGAAACTCTGGAAAAGTGAGAAATGCTACCTCAGGGTCTCCCCACGGGACGTTCATACACCCACTTTCCTCAGCCACTGGTGTGAGACCTGAGGGGTAGGGAAAAGGTGCTTCCGGATTGCTTAGGCAGACGCAGCAGCAGAAACGGTGCAGATACTGGCTGTAAGACGCAGCCCGAAATAGCAGATTTCAAACCTTTGCATGCACACAGCCCTGGGGGATCTTGATAAAATGTGGACGAATTCAGGAGTTGGGGTGTAGGGTGCACATTCTGCAGCTGTAAGAGGCTCCCCGATAATGTCCTTGCTGATGATCTGAGGACCACACAGTGAGCAGCAAGCACGTAAAGTGCAGGATAAAGAAGTCACAGGGACAGGGGACGCCTAGTGGCGTGTGCTCTACCGTTCCCCTGCCGTCCTCAAGTTGGTTCCCCAGGTTCACCAAGTTTATTTCCTATGCATCACAAATCACAGTGTGAAATGTTAGGCCCTCCTCCCTGGAGCCTTTGCCATGATTAACACAAATGATGCGGCAAGATCCAAGCATCGTTCTCAATTAATCTTTCTGCAGGTATTTCTTGCCCTCCATTAAAGCGATAGTTACTCATTATTATGAAGCTCTTCGTAGCCCTCTGGTACCTGTTGCAAGCAGGAGTGTGATTATACCCCCTTTCACACATTAGCACTGTCCAGGCACATGGTCTCTTATCCTTCCAACCCAACACTAGCCCAGTATGGAGGTTTTCGCATTTTTCTTGTGCTCCTGCTCTGATAGCTGCTGTAAGGTAGAAGTGGGTGGAGGAGATCTGAGCGACAGAGGGAACCTGTCTTCTTTGTAATATCTTCTTCCTACTCTGTCCTTACCAGACCAGAATGGGTGGCCCTCCAGATCATACCTCCCTCTGCTCATCTTTTCTTGTCTTTGGTGGCAGCAGGACTGTGGCTCCCAGCAGAACACCGAAAGGTCACTCACTTATTCCTCCACTCCCTCCCACTCTTGCTTCTTTCTCAGCTGTTCAGGGGAGGCTGCTAAGTTCATGCACTGTTGGTTGCCTGATCTTGGGATACAGGAGTGAACAGGAAGACGAGAATCCCTGCCCTCCTGGAGCTTGCCTTCTGTTGGAGGGAGACAGGCAATGATCAAGACAAGCGAGGAAAATGTACCAGCTGGTGATAAATACTATGCAGAAAAGCAGAGCTGGGAAGAATGGGGAGAGGGCAGAGGGAGGAAGAGCATTTTTGCAGAGAGCCATGGGAAAGGGGAGTCTGGGCAAAAGGCCTACCTGGAGGGTGGGAGCTGCCTAAGGGGACAGGGCAAAAAGGCACATGGAGATTCTGCCTCACAGGACTCAATGTTGGCTGGGGCAAGGGGTGAGGGTCCTAGAAGAAATGGAGTCTCTCTTGATTTTTGCTGATGGAGGTACAATAGGAGAACCATTTAATTTAAAAAATGTATATGTGTGTATTTTTAAATAGGCAAAACACTCATATGGCTCAATATTTAAAAGGTACAAAAAGATATTTGACTTAAAAAGTTAAATGCCCATTCTTATTCTTCAGGGACTCTTTCTCCTTGATGCAACCTCTTTCTAAACAGTTCAGGTATTCGTCCAAGGATAGTTCACTCATATACATGGAAATACATACAAGTACACACACACACACACACATATATATACACACACATAAATATATAAACATCTATGTGCGTATCTATATAAATACCTGTAGAATGTGCGTGTGAATTGAGTATGTATAAATTTGCGTGTAAAGTGTATGTTCTGCATGTGTGCATGCATGTGTACATGTACTTAAGAGGAGTCCAAGATTATTCAGGAATCTCTCACTTGAGATTTAACCAGTTGATGGATTCCTCCAAGTGTCTGTAAAGCTTACAAAAATAAAAAATTTAGTGTATTATTGAAGAAAAAATCAATTTAATTGAAAACAAAGAAAATAACATTTATTGGGGGACTAATTAGGATTGCCATTCAGGAAAACATAGATTCCAGCAGTTTGGATTGATGCTCTGAGGTTTTACAAAATGGAAGCTGTATGGATAGCTTTAAACCAAAAGGGCCTCAGAAATCACATCTCTTGTTAGGAATTATGAGAGCTTCTGGCAGGAGGTAAGCTGTCTTGTAAGAAAGGGATTGGGTGTGGTCTCGGCCTCTGAGTAGTGTGTTTGTTAGAGAGTGGTTAATTGTACAGAAGGTCAGTGGAGGTTAAGAGCGGCTCAAAGGTCATCTGTATTTGGCAATGATGATTTCTGCAGCCATGTTCAAAGGTTCAGCTGTAGACTTCTCTGTGATCTGATTAACACTGACCTCCCAACACCATTTTAAGTGCCCTAAATCATTGCTACTCCATCTTGATTTATTTTTTTGTCCCCTAGACAAGTAAGCTTCCTGAATATTTCAATTTCTAGGGACACCAAACATCAAGCAATATCAAATATCTGCACAGGGCAAATCATTCTGCTGCATAGTTAGTTTCCCTCCCACCCCAAGTTTGATACCTATGCCCATCTTGCAATTAAAAGCATAGACTGTGGTCACAAATACCTGGAAACAAATCTTTGTTGGGCAGGCAACTTCCTATGGCTGTTTTATTAAGTCATCACAAACTAAAGGCCTAAACCCTCACAATGTTATTATCTCAGTTCTTGAGGTCTGAAGTCCAAAATGGTTTTCATTGGGCTAAAGTAACAGGGTTGTGCTGTCTTTGGGGGTTCTATGGAAGAATCCAGCTTCTATAACCTGCTCACATTCCTTGGCTTGTGTCCCCTGCTCTGCCTTTAAGGCAAGCTGTGTAGCACCTTCAAGTCTCCTTCCTTTGCATTCTCCTTTCTCTTCCCTTGCCCTTCTTTCACCTCTTCTTCCTTATAATAGCTCCTGACTCTGACCTGTGCGTCCCCCTCTTCTAAGGTCCCTTGTGGTCACATTTGAGACACCAGGATAATCAAAGATAATTTTCTCATTTCAAGATCCTTAACAATTTGCAAAATCTCTGTAGTCAAGTAAGGTGATGGTCATAGGTTGTGGGGTTTAGGAGGTGGACTTCTCTAGGAGGCTGCTACTCAACTTGTCACAGGTAGTCTTATAAAAAAAGGTTTTTTTCAAATGTACAGAAACCTGTTTCCTTAGCTACAGAATTTTCATAAAGACAAGTCCTCTTTCCAGTAAATGCCAGTAATTGTGACAACTAAAAGTGTTGTGGGGTGGGATAAGTGAATCATCCCAAGTTGAGAATGACTGCTCTATACATTACCATCTGCGTCTTCAATTTATCACCCCCATTTATCAAAACAATCTAAATTAGCATTTTTCACTCAATGAACAGTATAAAAACTTTGCAGGAATAGGATTCCATTTAATCTCTCTCCAGTCCATTATGCTATTGATGTTTGTAGGGAGAATCTACTTTTTTCCTTCTTTCTTTGCTCATTTTAGACTATGAAATAAATTGAAAACAGACAAGAGGAAAAAGAACAGATTTTATTATATGCCTGATATACACAGGAATGTAATACTCAAAGAGAGGGAAGATGAATGAACATCATATCGAGTTTGACCAAGGGATGAGGGGTGGGCTTCTGGCTGGGGGAGTGAGGCCTGCTACGGAAGCCGCAGGGGTTGCCTTGTTACAGGGACGAGGTCTCCCCTGTAACAGCTACCCAGTGTCTTCTCTGTCTGAGCTAGAGGTTGGACCCCAATCTCTTTTTCCTGAAAGGGAAGGGGCTAGAGGGGGGAGTTATCAGATAAAGACCCGTTTGTTTGCTCTTAGTACTTTAATATAAATTAATGCAAATTTCTTTTAATAAAGCTACTCAGAGCCATTCCTGTGTCTGCAGAGGTCTGCAGTTTCTCTGAATAACCAACTTGAAATCTACCCAAGAAATGTGTTTGGGGTGAGACATTTTATTCTCTTTCATGTCATAAATTTTATTGCTACATATATTGTGGATTCCTAGTTTTATTTTTTTTTAAGAGAAGGAGGGTGAAGGTGGGAGACAGAAGAATTGACGAGTTAATTTATTTTTTCATCCGGTTTTGCTTTTCCTTCACTTAGTCGTGTTTGCGGTGCTGTGGATTGAACTGGGGTGCTAATGCATGCCAGGGAAGTGCTCTACTGCTGAGCCACCTCTCCAGCCATGTATTGTAGTTTTTAATAGTTAGTACTTTTAAATTTAAAACAATACTTATATATATTTAAGAGAGAGAGAGAGGGATAGTGTGAGAGAGAGAATCAATTTTATTTAATTTTTCATGTGACTTTCATTGCTCTGACACTTAGCTGTGTATGTGGTGCTCGGGTTCGAACCCATGTCCTTGTGCATGCCAGGCAAGCACTGTAACTTCTGAGCCACTGCTCCAGCCTCTCTTGATATTGTTCCTAAAGGTTGGCTGAATTCTTTTCTGTACTTGTTCTAGTTGTTCAATTCATTAAAAACTGTAGAATCCTCCTCTAAGAAGGTATAAATCTGATGTTGTGTCCTGTCTCCTCAGCAGCCCCCTCTTAGCTGCACAAGAGGGAGGAAAGAAGTTTCTGGAAGAGATTAATTTAACTGCAGGAATACCATTTCAATAGTAAAGCATTCTCCCCGCTTTCCAGAATGATTCTTTATCAGGACTTCACTTGGCTTCCCTCTGTTTTACAGTGGAAAATTAATAAACGTTTTTGGATGCAACCGGAGCCAAGGTCGGCAGCTGCTGCCGTGCGCTTGTGTGAAATTCTTATTTTCTTCCTCTCGTTTCTGACCCTTCTGAGTTGTTATCAGTGCCTGCACATTTTTTGGTAACCGATTGTCATTACATTGTAAGGACGCTGCCTGCGTGATTGCTCCTCCACCAGAGATGTCAGCCAGCTGAAACATATCAGGAGACAACAAAGGACATTCCTGACTTGGGGGAAAAATGGAGCAGGAAAAATTTACATTCTTTGGGGTAGCTTTTGTCTCTTTGAAAATTTCCCGAACTTACTACCTCAAGCAGAAGAATGGAATCTGAATGCAAGGGAGAAAAGAAAGTCTACTTTGAAGAGAGAGAGTAGGATGAAGGATTACAGGCTCTTCTGTCTGTCCTTTTTTGGTTATGGAAAAGGACGGGATCATAAAATGAACAAGGTCACAATAGCTTTAGCTTCTGATGTGTTAAAGAACAGTTCTATTAAAAGCATAATGTTTTTAAGGGTCTGTTATACCAGCGCTTCCTGATAGCATCTTTCTCTGTCTTGCACAAAGAGCACTAGCTAGCTCAGGTGTTTTCTGCATTATTGATCACATGTAAAGCGAATGCCTTGAAGAAATGTTACTTCTGCATGGGGGTCTGTGTCCTGGAACAACAGAGGCTTGTTGCTTGCTGAGCTTGTGATCTCAAATGGTGGAATTTTACATCAAGACTGATAAGCCCAAGTGATTAAGCCCTAGAGGCAGCACTGGTGCGCTCTCTCAATCTTTATTTTACTTCCTAGCAAATGTCGAACTCACCAGTTGGTGCATGCTGTGGAGGCAAGATGAACAGAGTCTTATTTTCCCATAAAGGTTGACAGAAGTGGGTGATCCTTTTAGGTTAATATATTGAGCACAATCTCCCAGGCTAGCAGTGGCTTGACCTGTGACACCAGTGGTACCTTCTCTGAATATCTAAGACCCTCAATATCTGAGATACCTAAGAACTTAACACCTGGACTCATGCAAGTTATATAGTAAAAGCAATAGTTTTAATTTTTTTTAAGCAATCCAAAAATCCTTTTTCATAGAAGTTATCCTTGAGAGCCCAGACACAAAAGATGCATTTATAAAAGAAATGTTGAGGTTCATACAAGGTGGCAAGAGAGCCCTGCTCTCTCCTTTTCTCCTTCACCCTGAGGAAGTTTCTGCTCTAGCAAGCAATTTGCAAAAGACTTGTCCGAATAAGCCAGTGAAATATTTGTGTTGTCAAAACAGAATTGCATTGACTAGACGTGACCTCTAGAGGTGAACTAAAGTAAAGCCATCACTGGAAGGTGGAGGCTTTTCCTCTTGACTCTGTTTTTGCAAAATTAGCTGTTTAAAAAAAAGGTGGCTAGCTTTTGATTGTTTTTTTTTTTTTTTTCATTTCCATGATTACATAGCCTCCGAAAATTTTCAGAGTCTGAAAGAAATGACCAGGAGTCACATGAATACTTTTGTTTTCTCATCTCCCAGAATGGCTTAGTATGATCTTTCCCTTCTGTCCACCCATATGCAGTCATCACTAAAGGGCATATTTGGTCTCTTGTGAATTTGTGTACATTTTGATCCGGGTTTCTTGCAGTACAAAAGATCTATATGAGTAGTTTGCAATCTGTTGATGGAGTGAAATAAAATGTTTGTTCCTAGCTTATGAAATCTATGACTGTGGGTAGAGGTTTGCAGGAACAGTGAGAATCCCTGAAGAACCTTGAAATTAGGCATCTTTCTAGAACACTGATCATTAAAGGTGGGCTGCAATTAATCAGAATATTTTGAGCTTGAAATGACAGAAATGGCTTAAGCAATAGTAATATGTGGGTTCACATAACTGAGAAGTCTGAGTACGGCCGTCCTTAAGACGCACATGTCATCCAATCTGTCCCTCTTGCTTTCTGTGCAATGTTTCCCTACTCAGGCAAGTCCCAATTTTTCCTCCTTTAAACTGTGCTCCTCCTGCATCAGGAGTAGGGCAAGGTATGGGGCAGTTCTCTGCTGCTCCAGCTTCAGGCTTTAACTAACCCCATTTAGAAACCACCCAAAAAGAGAGACGATTTCTTTTGCTAGCATGCGATTACATAATCCTACTGAAGAGTTCTCTGTGTCAGTTTGAGACACATTTCCACCTGTAATCCAGTCAACACCCAGGGAACTTTGGGATATTGTTTTTAGTTTTGGAATACCAGTCAGAATATTCTAGAATTTTCTCATTTCCTTTCAGATTCTGGCCAATTGATCTTTTTCTAGTTTCCATGTTTAGAATGTTGTATGACTATGTTATAATACTTGTATATATAATTTAAGAGAGAAGGACAGTGAAAGAGGGAGAGAGAGAATTAATTTTTATTGAGTTTTTCACATGGCTTTTGTTGTTCTGACACTTAATTGTGTACGTGGGTACTGGGGTTTGAATCTGTGTACTTGCGCATGCCGGGCAAGCGCCATAACTGCTGAGCCACTGCTCCAGTCCCCCAGTACTTGTATTTTTTTATGGAGTCCTTCAGAGCATCCACTCAAAGGTTTTGGCAGTAATGATACTGTAGCTACTTGAGATGGATGTAGCTCTATCAAGAAAAATGGCTGGCACATTCTTACTGATGTTGAGAAAGAAGCCATCTATATCCAGACCCCCAGCTTCACATTAACATGCCGTTACTATTTTCCTGTCTTCGTTGATAAAAATTTATTCTTTGAGGAAATGCTTGCTCAAGAAGAATAATATTGCAAATGTAATGATTGTTCATTTGGAAGGCTCATCAACTCTCCAACAAAAATACTTAAATAAGTTTATACCCTAAAACTTTTTGAACATATCCCTTCAAAATTGTACACCAATACTTTTTTTTTATTAAGGAGTTGAGTTGTTGTACAATCATAAATGCATATACAGTAACAATATAAGATGCATATGTCCTTAAACCAGAATTACCCCCACATCATCCACACCCCAGTCTCTTGTGTCTTCTATATTTCACCCTACAAGTGATATAAATGGTTAGATTATAAATTTTCCAGAATTAAATGGTTGCATAAGTATTATTTGGATTCCCAGGGGTGTAAAGAATACGCTACATTGTTGATTGTCTCCCTGCTACACCCAATCCTAATCAAGTACCCCACACTGGAAGACTTAAAAGTAGACTTCAAATCTAGTGACATCTCACCTTTGTCCCTACCCACATTAAAGGATGTGCAGACTCTGTCTCGGTAGGGTTGATCCACCCCCACCGACAAGAAACTCAGATTTGGGTCAGGTGTTTGGGCAGTGTTTTGGGGATCCTCTGATCATGTGAATATCTGCCCAGCTATAAATATAAGTCCAGGTGAATATAACCAGCAAGTATCAGGTGACTTGTCTGTCAAACACTGAGAATTGCAGAGGAAGGAGGCTCCAAACATCACTGAGATGCAGTTTCTGTTCTTCAAATGCTTATGAATGAAGCATAATAAAGCACATGAATTCCAAGGTAGAGTAATATTATCAAGTAGGTTTTGTGTGTGTGTGTGTGTGTGTTTGGTACCAGGCATTGAACCCAGGAACACTTAACTACTGAGCAACATCCCCAGCCCTTTTTATTTTTTATTTTGAGACAGGGTCTCAGTAAATTGATTGGGCCCTCACTAAGTTGCTCAAGGTGGCTTTGAACTTGTGATCCTCCTGAGCCACTGGGATTAAAGGCACCATACCTGTATCAGATAGTTTCTCTCTCTCTCTCTCTTTCTCTGTGTGTGTGTGTGTGTGTGAGAGAGAGAGAGTGTGTATGAAAGAGCATGCTTTATTGTGAGGCAGAGAGTAGCACAGTGACCAACAGAAGGCACCCAATGGGTATCCTGTACATCGTATTCCAAAAGGCACATAGGATGTTTCACTAATAAAAATCAACTAGAATGTGGATTCTTCTGGGGAACTTCCCCAAACTCAACCCCTCTCAGGGGTCAAGAAAACCCCTGTAGGCAACTGTGATTCACTAGAGATAGAGCCCCTGAGGGGTACCTTCTTGTTTTTTAATAAAGAACATTTTCTTTAGATTTTTTGAAGTCTTTATTTGTTACTTC
>PVKS010038691.1:0-17754 GCA_004027875.1 Aplodontia rufa
CTTTACTTGTATTTATATGTGTCTATTTGGTCCTCTGAATCATTTGAAAACAATGCTGCAAGCATCATGACAGTTTTCCCCGGGACAGTCATTTGCCCCTGTCATCTTCCCTGCTCTTCCTGCTGAAGTTTCTTTTATCTCAGGGAGCTGGTGCTTGCAGACTACATTTCCCAGACTCCTTTCCAAGTCTGCTTGGGTTTTGACCAATGGCAAGAACTGGCTGGGGTTTGGAGGATAACAGAAGACAGGATATTTCTACAACCTTCCATGTGTCTTGGAAGTGTCTTTATTTATATCCCTTAGTCCCTTCCTCCACAGTTCAGGCTTCCACTGCGGAGTCACAACCAGTTCCCAGCGGACGGCTATGGCAGCACTGTCTTCTCCCTCTGCTGCTGGACATGTTTCTAAACTCTACATTTTTTACAACCTGATGTTTTAAAAGAGGAATTAAATTCAAGTTAAACATTTTTGGCAATACTGCTTAATAGATGAAGCTATTTATTTCATAATACATTACACCAGGAAATTCAATATGTCATCTGTCCCACCTCCAGTAATAATATGCTTGATCATTTAGATAAGGTCATGACTATTAGATCTGCTCAATTATAAGGGGTGTTTTTCACCTCTGCATTTTGTTTCTGGCATTCTTGTAGCCCCATGTAATTGTTAATTGAAGGTTAGTATCATATTTCTGTTACATTTTAGGCTTATGTTCTATCTATCTTAGTGATCTTTATAATTTCTTTAGAATACTGCCAGAGGGGTTGTATATATTCTGTGAATGGCTTGTCATAACTTTTTACATCATGAGATTGTTTGCTCATATATCCTAGTTCTTCTTTTATGCATCTCTTTTTTTGCTAATCTCCTTTACTTTAAGCTTTTAAATCCAGCGAAGAAACAAAGGAATAGAAATGGATTGTAATTAAAGTCAACTTGCTTTCTACCCATGCAAATCAGCTGACTCAACATGTCTGAAAATGAACTCATTATTGTTCCTACCAAACTTGCTCTTCTCCCTGTATTGCTTGACTCAGTTATCTGTCACTCAATAGCACCAGCTACCAACTGGGGATTCATTTGCAATCTCAGATTATTGATCACACCCCTCATCCAGTTTTTTTCTCAAGGTGCATGTGTCCTGCCTCCTTCACTGTTTCTTCCTCTGTAGCTCAAATCTTATCACCATTACCCGAGGACAGTTTTTCACCAGCTCTCATGCAGGCTACTTCAGAACTTGGCTTTCCGGTTTCTAGGCTCACTCTCTCAATCACTCTTCCATTTTCTTTCAAGAAGTCGCTGTTTATTCTGATACGCCGATACCATACACGCAGTCTTCTACCTAATTTCTTCCAATGGTCCTCTGCTGTCTGCAGTGAACTTCCCCCACCCCATTTCAAGGCTCTTTGCTCCTCCAGTCTCACATCTTGGTGCTCAGCCTGCTTGTTACAGTGCCACAACAGGCTGTGTTCTCCTATCTGTGTACTTGTGCTCATGCCGCTTCTTTGCCCCGGAATGTCCCACCATGTCATATTTACCTGGTTATCTTGTATTCACACCTCAAGTCTCAGCCAGAGCATCTTCGTGCAACTCCTTTTCTGACTCTCTGACAATGAGCTTTATATTCCAGCACCTACCACAGTGCTGACACAAGTAGGCAATCAATACATGTCCCCCTGTGTCACTGAAGCGGGTACCCAGCCACCCTTCTCCCTGTAGCCCTCAAAAGGCTTTCCCTCATCAATCCCTTCTTCCATCTGAATTATCTACCATCCCCATTATTCTCTCCCTTAGCAAAAATTTTCTTTATAACCTAGACTTGTCATGGCAATGTCTTTGTAAATATAAAGATACTAAAAATATCAAAATATATCTTTAAAAAATGATGCAAAGCTTGAAGCAGAGGTCCCCAGACTGACAATGGGGCAACTATCTAGTTCTGTAAAGAAAGGTTGGGATCAGAAGTCTTGTGAAGTCACAGCTAGGTCAAGCTGGAGTACGAGTACGTCATTGCCAGAAGTCAAGAACCGAGTACCAATCAGGATGTGGGAACCACAGCATTGCTGAAGCCGGAAGAAGCAGACACAAGAAAGTCTGGGCCTTTTCCTACCATCTCATCTGTGGGGCTGTGCAGGCCAATGATGAATCTGGAAGTTTATGATTTGCACCAGCCCCTTGAAATCAAAAAACAGGGCTGATGATAATAGCTTCATCAGAAGGAATACTAGGGATTGGTGCTAAATTTCGCTATATTAAATAACCATTTCTTTTTCTTGAATGAATTGTTCTGTGTTTTTCTGTCTCTTTTAGAGAACAGGAAAATGATAAACAGGGACCTAGGAAAGAATAAAAATAAACCAATGATGAATTTTAACGAGGCCAATTCAAAAGAATGCAAATACTACTGCATGAATCTGAATAGGAGAAAAGAATATTCAAAGAAATATGATTATACAAAGAATGATAAAAATAGCAGAGTAATGTATGGAAAAATTTAACACATGAAAAATAAAAAGGAAGGCTATTTTCTAACTTCCTTATTTGCTTGGTGTCTGCTAATCACGTCATCTGTCTTCCTAAAATCCTCCAATGCCTTCCTCACGTGTGTTTGGAATAAAATCCCCAACCTTTAGTATGACCTGTAAAGCCTGCATCTGGCCTCTGCCCGCATTTCCAGCTGCGTCTCACACTTCTCTTCTCCCTCACCAGGTGCCAACCACCTGGCCTGCTTCCTGTTTTTCAAATATACCAGGTTTCTTCTTATTTCAGGGCCTTTGCAGATATTTCCCTGTCTTCCTGGAGGAGGCCCCAGGGCACTGCCAAGTGATCCTTATGCCACCCTCCCCCAGCCAGGACTCTCTCCACAACACTCCAAAGGGTTTCCCTGAGTCCTCTTTCCATCTGAATGAGCTCCCATCCCCACTAGCCTCTCTTTTAGCAAAAACATCCTTTCTAGGTTTTGGAGCATTGGCTCAGTGGTTTCAGTACTTGCCTGGCATATGCAAGGATGTGGGTTCAAACCCCAGCACCATGTGCACCACAAAGTGTCGGAGCAGCAAAAACTATATGAAAAACTAATGCCTCAGGGCTTATTATAATGGAAACAGCTTTATCCTCCATTCCAAACTAGGTTATGTGTGCAGAATACTGCATAGGAGAACAAGAGTTACCAGAATTGTGGTATTATCATTTAGTTGTGTACATGGGTGCTGAGGTTTGAACCTGTGTACTTGCGCATGCCAGGCAAGTGCCATAACAGCCGAGCCACTGCTCCAGCCCCAATAAGATACAAGTTTTGAGAAACGGCCTGAAATTCCCCATATTTTCCCTCCCTTTCCCCCTCTTATGATGACTTGCAGTGTTCCTGACAGTAGTTCTTGGTTTCAGAATGAAGACAACACAGAGGAGAGAGCCCTAACTGATCCAAGATAATCAAGAAAGGGGAGAGGGAAAGTAATCTTTATTGTTTTAAGCCTCTGAGATTTTGGGCTTGTTACTGAAGCATGACCCAGTTTATTCTGATATATGGGACCCCAGTTTTATTCAGGGTGGCAATGTACCTAGATAAGCTAACATTTCCCAGGGTCCCAGGTAGATGTTAGCTATAAGTCATAAGTAGAAGTGCTATATGTAACTTCTGGGAAGGCACATTTAAGAAAAAGAAAAAGTGACTTAATTGGAGAGATCCCTTTTTTGCCCTTCTGCCCAACTTCCTTTCTATCATCTGGAATTCTGGTACTGATGGTTGGCATTCAAAGAACTATCTTGTAGCATGAGGCAATGCAATATTTTAATAGAACTGAAACACACAACCTCTGTACAACCCAGCAGTTGTACTCTTGTGCATTTGTCCCAAGAAATGAACACCTGTGTTAACAACAACAACAGAACCTATACACAAATGTTTATAACAGCTCTGCTTATAATAGTCAAAAACTGCAAGCAACCTAGAAGTCCTTCAATAAGTGAACGGTTAAATGAATTGTTGCAGGTCCATGCAATGCAATACTAATAGCAATGATAGGGAACAAGATCTTGACACATGATGCACGTGAGGACTTGAATGACTCTCTAGAGAATTAGGCTGAGTGGTAAAATCTGAAATGTTACATACTGTAGGATCCCATTTGTAAAACATCTTGAAATGACAGAATTAGACACTTGGAGAATAGGTTAGTGGTGGCAACATTATGTATCTTTACTCTGTCAATGTCAATATTCTGATTGTGACATTGGACTCCAGTTTTACAATACATAACAATTAGGGAAAATGAGGTAAAGGGTGCATGGAATTTTTCTGTAATATTTCTCACAATTGCACATGAGTCTACAGTTTTTTAATTTTTAAAAAATTAAAAAACAAAATTGAATTTCGAAAAAAGGAAAAAATCACAAAAATATGAGATTTATCTGAAACCATTTGAAAAAAGTTTTCTGGGACTTGGACTTGGGACCTGGGACATTTCCTTCCCCCCTTCCCTCTTTCCTTCCTTCCTTCCTTTCTCTTTTTTAAGTGAATCTACTGTTCAACTAGACTTGAACTCGAAAGAGTGCTACTAACAAATTATCACACAATGCCTCAGGGCTTATTATAATGGAAACAGCTTTATCCTCCATTCCAAACTAGGTTATGTGTGCAGAATACTGCATAGGAGAACAAGAGTTACCAGAATTGTGGTATTATCATCTGGAGTTATCCACCACCATCATGAAGAAGTGGGGATTGTTGGTGCTTCCTATCCAATCTCTGCTGCACTAGGTGGGTAGGTGGGACTCTAATACTGTGTATAGAGCCCAGAATTTCTTAGGAAGGTGCCAGACTGATATCTGCTTAGGCAGAGGACTTACTGATTTAGGACTGGGACATAGCTCAGTGGTACAGCACCTGCCTAGCATTTGCAAGGTCTGGTTCCATCCTCAGTACTGCAAAACAAAACTGAAGTCCAATACCTGATTCATACATCCGCTGCCTGAGCAGAACAAAAAAGGATGGGAAAGGGTAACAAGGCAAAGACAGAGGGTACAGTGGAGAAAAATGAGCCACCTTTTGTCCTGTGTTTCCCATGTGCCAAGGAATCTCACACAAATTAGAGTTATGTTGGGCTGGAGTCTTCCGGTTATAGCTCCACCCAAGAGAGAGGCTCCTGCTGGGGGAGATCCTAATAGAAAGAGGGGTGAAATGCTAGTGTTCAGAGCTGAGGAGGTTCAGCAGGGAATGGACCTTGCAGAAGGACAGTGGGAAGCACGTAGAGCCTTCCGAAGAGTTCACAGGACACCCTATAAGGAAGACAGAGGATTCTGAGGTGAGTGCACACTAACCAGAAAAAGAGTGGAAGCCAGGAGGCAGTGAACCAGAAAAGCAGCTAGTTATGGAAGGGGCCCCCATCCCTCCTCCATCCCTTCCTCCTGCCTCTGCACTGCAGGAGAGTGGGTGCAGCGGTTCACATCCTGTCTGCTCATTAGCATCACCTGGGAGGCGTGAAAAGCACTGCTACCCAGACCTCACACCCACACACTGTGATCCAAGTGGTCCTGTCCAGTGTTCCCAATTCCTCTCATAGCAACTGCTTCAACTGCCCCCACTGCTTTCAGAGATCAAGACCAAAATGCTCAGCCTCCTGCCCAGCATGCACCTCAGCCTCCACAGGCCACAACCTCCCTAAACCTTTTCCTTTCGCAAGTCCCCCCACAAGAAATGGCCCCTTCATACATCCAACTGTACAAGTTATGACCTTGAAGTCGTTCTTGACATTTCCCTCTTCGTCATTCTTTGTCTCTCAATTTCATTTACTTCTTTCTGTCATTACAAACAGCAGCCTGTCTAAGCTACCACCCTCCCTTGCCCGTTCTAGAGCAGCAGGCTGCTAAACAGCCTCCCCACACCCATTTAATCAACTCTAGTTCATTTTTCACATTGCTCCTAGGAGAACAACTTTTTTTTTTTTTAAAGAGAGAGAGAGAGAGAGAGACAGAGAGAATCAATTTTTATTGAGTTTTTCACATGGCCCTTGTTGCTCTGACACTTAGTTGCGTACGTGGGTGCTGGGGTTTGAACCCGTGTACTTGCGCATGCCAGGCAAGCGTTGTAACCACCAAGCCACCACTCCAGCCCAGGAGAACACTTTTGAAAGGCAAATATGATCTTATCACCTCTACCTTCCCCATATCTGCAACTGAAAACGTTTGAACGATTGTCCATGCTCTTGTGATCAAGAGCTGAGAATCACATGCATGGCATATGGGCTTGCCTGGCCTGGCAACTGCTCACCTCTTGCACCTCAATCAGTCTACTCCAGCAGCTGCGCTGCTCTTCCTTCTGGTATTCCGCGATGAGCCAGGTTCCCTTACCACAGGACTTCACACAAAGCTGTTCTCTTTGTGTGAAAATACCTTCTTGTTGGGCCTACCTCCTCTACCACACCTTTGACTTTCAAATCTCAGATTGTTCCTTACTCCTTCCCAGGAAATCTTCACTAATGTCCTCATTTAGGAACAACTTTTACATTGTCATTGCTTTAATTTTATCTTATTACCACATGTCAAAGACTGTTTAAATGGCACGCGCATCATGACATTTTATCTACTCAATAACTGATGTTAGTACTATTATCAAAAATATTTCACAGGGGCTGGAGAGGTGGCTCAGCAGTTCCTGTGCTTGCCTGGCATGCATGAGTACAGCATCATGTACACAGTGAAGTTTTGGAGCAGCAAGGGCCACATGAAAAACTAAATAAAATTGATTCTCTCTCTCTCTCTCTCTCACTGTCCCTCTCTGTTAAAAAAAAAATTCACAAATGAGGAAACTGAACCTAAGAATGATAAAGTAACTGGCCTTTGGCCATGGAACTGGCACAGGCTTCGTGTCTGTGTGGTTCTAACACACAGGTTACACATCCCGTGCTGTGCCACCTCTCCGAGGCCCGGAGCAGAGCGTCTTCCTCAGGCAGGTGCCCTTCCCATCTGCCGGTCACCCATCAAAGGTGGATCAGAGCCAAGGCCTCCTCAAGTCACCAGCCACCAACTCCGACGGTGTCTCTGTGCGGAGTGTCAATGCATCACGGCACAGACGCAGCTGGAGAGATTACAAAGTAAATTCTGGGGCGTGTAAGGAAGACATGGCACATGAGAGTCCCGCAGCGGGAGGCTTGGAGGGCTTATTTTGCGCGTGCACAAGGATTGGGTTATTAGCAATGCAACAATAGGGCTTTCTCGGAGATGGAAGGAGCCTTTTACCAAAGGAGAAAAATAAACATTACTTGGGACAAATCTCATGCCATGCCTTAATATTTACAAAGGAGACAGAGGGAGGGAGGCCAGGAAAGAAGAGATTTCCCAGGGGAGGAAACGGCAAGGAGTAATCTGGATCAAGCCAGAGCATGTTTGAACAAAAAGAAGACCCGAGGACAGAGGAAACTGCAAGGATAAGACAGGATTTTCCACAGCAGGAACCCCTACTGGATGTATTTTTGACTGTTTTAAAGTGGTAAATATAGTCAAATGCCAGAGCTCTATGAACTAATCCCATTTTCTATAGGTGTTGATACTTGAAGGCTTTCCCCAAGTTCAGAATACATATTTAAAAATCGAGAACAGCTTTAACTGCTAACAATAGGGGAACAATTAAGTAAATCAAGGCACATCCCATGACATGGAATAGTATGCAGCTTTCAAAAGTGAGGCAGATGGCAAAGTGCAACCCCCCAGGATAATACTGGTGAAGAGGTTTATGAGGAAAGCAAGATCAAGTAGACAGTGTTTAGGCCAAAACTTGTATTTTCTTTATACTTTTCTATTTATTTCTAAACGTTATTCAGTGATACATAGTGTTTCAATACTCGGAATTGGATGATAAACGTCTTGTGTAACACTGAAGTGCTTTTTGGTGCGTTTCTCTCCAGTTTTCTGTGGTGGGCACACAGGCACGCTTTCTTCGTCCCTGCTAGCTTTCTAGCCACTCCTCTCTTCCCTAGGCTGCAAACGCTTCCTACTCTGAGGGCTGACTCTACTAAACTCTTGACTTCGCTTTCCTGACAGTGGCTTCTGTTCTGAAGATACTCATGAACTTCGGGAAAGTCTCCTAGGATGCCTTGACTACTGGCCGAGCATCTGCCACCGTTTAGTGAGCACTTCCCACCTTCCATGGGGTTTGCATTCTTGTTGAATAACAAATTACCGTAAACTTGGTGGCTTAGAGTGACATCCATAAACTATCTCACGGTTTCTGTATGTAATTGCTTCTTCTGCTCAGAGTCCCTCAAGACTGAATTCCAGGTGCTGTCTGAAGCGGTGATCTCATCTGATCACATCAGGGTTCACTTCCAAGCTTAATGGAATTTTGTCAGAATTCAGTCCTTATAGAACTGAAGTCCCCATTTACTTGTTGACTATTGGCTGGAGGTGCTCCTGGCTACTAGAGGCTACCCTCAGGTCCTAGTCATGTGGCTCTTACACAACACGGCAGCTTGATTTTTCAGTGCCAGAGGAGAGCATCTGCAGCTGCCTTGAGTCTCTTTGGGAGGTTCATCTGATTAGGCCAGGCCCACCCAAGGCAGCCTCCTTGATGAACTCAGCATCAATGGAATAGGGCCATGATTTACATTTCTAAAATTCCTTCATCTTCACCACATAATTTAACCTATTTATGAGAGTCATATTTCATCACCTTCACAAGTCCTTTCCATACTTATGGGGGAAAGATTACATATAGTACCAATACCAGGGGATATAAATCTTGGAAACTGTCTTACATTTTTTCCAATTTCAAGACTACAGAGGTAAATTAAGGGTATTTCAAATATTGAATTAGAATTTAGTTAAAATAAACTTTACTACATTGAAATTCATAATAAAAATAATATATTCTTAAGTATATTTATACCAATTTTGTGCAAACTTCAGCAAAAAAAAAAAAAAACCACTTCTGTTTCTTTGAAATTCCTCAAGAATGCAAGGCAAGCTGTTCAAAAGAGCACCCACTGTAATAATTCTGTTTGTGAATCTTTTTCTTATTGTTATTATTGTTGTGTGGTGCTGAGGATTGGACACAAGGTCTTGGGCGTGCTAGGCAAGCGCTTTACCAGTGAGCTGCATTCCCAGCTCCTGGGTTTTCTTGATACTATAAAACCAATGAAAGAATTAAATAAGCAACAAAACCAACCAACCAAATATAGCACAGGAACAAATTGGGGGCTAAGGAGAACAAAGTAATACGTATTGCTTTTTACTTTGGGAGAAATTGCATTTCAGATTTCCTTTGAAACAAAAAAACTCCTACTATCAAAAAGTTCAGAACTATTTTCAGAAATAGCTGTTAAAGTGGAAGAGGGGTGGGAGTACGGTGTGCATTGAGGCAGGAGGGGTGAAGTCATGAAGCAACGTTCCTATTATTTCCTGGCTCTGTCTGGGTGCAGACTCTTCTCTTAGGGCATCATGCGGTAAGAAGCTGTTTAGGGGAAAGAACCTAGGCTGCTCTCCTACCTCACAGCCAAGGAGCACCCCAGTATTTTCAACCCAGCTGCAACAATAATAATATTGGCCAGCACTTCCTTACTGATTCTATCTCAGGTATTGTTCAAAGCTCTTTCTATATAATAACTCAGTCCTTACAATAACCCAGACATGTGTACTACTACTCTCCCCATATTACAGGTGAGAGCACTGAGGTACAAAGAGGCTAATTAGACTGCTCACGATTATACACCTAGTGAGAGGCAGAGCCAGGTTTGGATTTGAACAGCCGGTCCTCAGAGGGCTTGCTGGTTCCACTGTGCCGCACGGTCTTAGGGATACATTTAAAGGTTTCACCCTGAGGTTGGTGAACACCATGTAGCCCCCACCAAGGACCCCACATTCCCTCTCCTTCCAGGTGAGTTCCCTATATACACAGATTTTCCCTTAGAATCTAAGCTCTTTTGGATAGGATTAACTATGCTTTAATTGTCCTTTTATTTGCTACAAATAATGATATTTTTTGCTTCACTCACAGATTTTTAAAAATTAAGAAACATTTTCAAAATAACACGGCTAACATAATGCCAAAGATTAGGGCCCCCCATTGTCTGATTTGATTGTGGGAGTCCCCGGGAAGAGCATAGCTGAGGCCATGGGTTGGTAGACTGTTAGGTAGACATGACCCACACCTGGCGAACCCCAGTAATGTCTTGGAGGACAGGATGCTGTGGAGGCACACCAGCCTATTTGTACCACGGATTGAACCCAGGGCACTTTACCACTGAGTTTCTTCCTCATCCCTGTTTTATTTTTTATTCTGAGACAGGGTTTCGCTAAGTTAGCTAGGGCCTTACTATGTTGCTGAGGCCAGCCTTGAACTTGTTGTGATCTTCCTGCCTCAACCTCCTGAGCCACTGGGATTACAAGTATGCACCACTATTCAGAAATTTCTTTCTTCCTATTCTTCCTCCTCCTCCTCCTCCTCCTTCCTCTTCCTCCTCCTCCTCCTCCTCCTCTTCTTCTTCTTTCTTCTTTTCTTCCCCTTCCCCTTCCTCTTCTTCTTTTTCCCCTTCCCCTTCCCCTCCTCCTCCTCTTCCTTCTTCTTCTTCTTCTCCTTCTCCTCCTCCACCTTCTCCTTCTCCTGCTTCTTCTTCCTCTTCCACCTCCTCCTCCTCTTTCTTCTTCTTTCCCCCCTTTGGTACTGAATCTGGGATGCTTAACTGCTGAGCCACATCCCAGCCTTTTTTATTTTGAGTCAAGGTCTCACTAAGTTTCTTAGGGCTTGATGAGTGCTTTGGACTTTAAGTACACCTTTCTTCTTCTTTTGAAACCATATTTCTGGACACAACTTCCTTGGATATATTCCCAGTGAGTTGGCATTTTTTTGTTTGCTGCCTGTGGGTAAGCTTGGAGTTGTCTATGTCTGCACCCCTTAGCTCAGTTGCGCTTCCTGACTTTACTTTTCAGTCCTGTGGATCCTGCTTCTCATCCTCTCCTGTTTTTTGTAGCTTTCATTTTATGCAGACCCTGATCTTGTGGCTAGCTCCTTTATCTGGAAGCTGTAAAATGCCTTTCTACAGACAGTTCCGCGGTGTCCATCAGTAGCCTACCTGTTCCACGCTCACCTTGCTTACAAAGGAGCTGGCATCCTCTTCTATTTGGACAATCCAGTCTCTGGGACATTTCCATCATTAACAAGCAAAGAGGCTTTAGAGAATTTTTGGTTGCAAATAACTGAAACCCAAAAATGATTTTTTTTAAATGAAGAGAGAGGGCCAATGAGAGAGAAAGAGAGAAACAATTTTTTATTTAGTTTTTCATGTGGCTTTCGCTGCTCTGAGACTTTGTTGCGTATGTGGTGTTTGAACTTGCATACTCATACATGCTGGGCAAGCGCTATAACCACTGAGCCATGGCTCCAGCCCCCAAGACAAATGATCTGAAGCATACATAAAATGATGAATTTGTTCCTATGGATTTTAAAACACAGGAGGCTACCAGTAGGGCATCACAGAAGCAGCTCAAGGAGATACAGTAAATCCCAGAAGACTGTTAGATACCAAGTCTCAGAGACAAGAACTGTGGACTCGTCTCCAGCCTCAACAGTGGCTCACTTTGCAGCCTGACTCTCTGTGCCCTCTCCATGTGGCTAGAGGCTCCAGAGCTGCACAATCCCATTTTATTCATCGCCACATCAGGAGGGAGTCTTTTAATTAGCAGCCGAGCATCCCTTTCAGGGGAAAGTTCTGGTTGGTGGCTCAGGAGAGGGAGAAGTGAGACCCTGAAGCTGGCCTCCCTGGCACCGAAGGGGCAGAGTTGAAGCTCTGCCTCTAACTTCACAGGGCAAGAATGGGAGCTCCTCAAAGGAAAGAGGGCTGTGCTTCAAAAGGGATAAAAATCGTGAAATCATGTGACAAAATCCCTCGCGTCCACAGCCCCATGTGGTAAGGAGATTCAAATATAACTTAGCTTCCAGTGAAGTGTCTGAATAACTCCCTAGCATTCAGTCCTCCTTTGTGTGACATGATTTAAAAGAATGATTTAGGCTGAATGTGAGCTGTAGAACATGATTCACAAGAAGATCAAGTGCTGTCTGAGCCACAGAGGGCATTATGACTATGCAAACCCACAAATTAAAAATCACAGGAAGTGGGAATTTTCAGTACAGGTACAGGAAAACCTCATCCCCAGGAGGCAGAATGCCCAAGGAGCTAGAGCGGAAGGGAGACAGAGGAGGGTCACCATGCTAGCTTTGGCTACAATAATATTTAAGATGGTGACATACTAAGCCATCTGGAGCATCATTGCCTTGAGAGTTCACTGAGGCTCAACAGGAAATGTCAGCTCACGTGCACAGGAGACCGAAGGGATCCTCACATCATGATCATGAATCAGGTAGAAGAGCCAGTCATTCTATGCTCCAATACTGGGTTTTGCTACAATTAACAACCAAGGGTCTGGAGGTAATTTAAGCAGGGGAGTTGGTCAGGAATGGGAAAGGAGGGAAATGAATTTGCAGAACACTTCACTAATCTG
Organism: Aplodontia rufa; assembly: GCA_004027875.1. Lineage (NCBI taxonomy): Eukaryota > Metazoa > Chordata > Mammalia > Rodentia > Aplodontiidae > Aplodontia > Aplodontia rufa. Next base: position 12,493 of record PVKS010038691.1, read on the forward strand.
AATCTGTGGAGAATCTGGGATTTTTCTCATAGGACCACACCTCAAAAGCCTCCATCTGGGTAAAATCAAGATGAAATGTTTGCTGACTGCTTATACCCTAAGGGTGGGATGTTCTTCCTAAGAGCTTCTAAAAGCTTTCCAAGCAAGCTCCTGTCAGAAGAAAGATAATAGTATGCTTACAGTTTCCTTCCTTCCTTCCTTCCTTCCTTCCTTCCTTCCTTCCTTGTCTTTCTGACTTTCTTTCTTCTTTCTAGTAAATTCTAAATTCTGGTTGATCATAATTTAGAGCCATGTATTGTGATTTTTTTTAAATGCAAACAGTGCTATGCTTGGACATGTCATGAACTTAGCAAAGGAAGCTAATATATATATATTAATATGTATTTTCATATATATATTTTCATATATATATATATTTTAATTCAGTACCCCCAAATTTGGGATTCAGCAAATTGGAATCAAAGATGAATGCACATCTAAATCTCTAACATGGTGCCTGTGGGAGGAGGGTGATGGGAAGGGGGATGTAATTCAAATACCAGCCTGGAGGAATCGTTTCGATTACGATGTAAGAAGTTATTGTAATGAGGTCAGTTCTGGTCTTTATGCTATTAGCCGACCAGTGAGGACACAGACAAGGTAGCACAGAAATTAATTAGTGGTACGGGTGCTCTGCAATCTGAGGTATTCAGAAATTCAGCAAAACTAGGTCTGCATTCTTGAAAAAAAAAAGATTATAGAGAGACCTTATTAAAGCACAGAAGGCTCAGCTATTTAAGATGGTGACATACATAGAGGCAGGAATGTGCAGAGGGAAGCTGAAAGGCAGCCAGGCCCTGAAGGAATTCCAGTGGAATTTCTTCACCGGAGGAGTAGTTAATAAATAGAGCAGATTTCTAAGGGCAGAAACTAGAGCAGCTATTACAAATAGGTTTGTCGCCCCCACCCCTTCTTCTTCTTTAAAGGAGGAGTGATAGGAAGTTGGAGAGGAAAATGTTGAAACAAAGAAAAACAAGCCTAGCGAGTTCTTTCCGGGCCACCTCCCATGCAAAAATGTCTGTTCCCAGACATTCTGAATGTTTTATCATTTACTAATCATAAAACATTCTGTAGTGTTGGCTTGGGGTGTTAGTTTTAGATTAATGCTAGATATCATTAAGAACTTCGTGTAATAGAATACTTCTCAAAAGTCTGAAAGCCCATTTGTTTTGTCTTGCTGCCAACATTTCCACTATTCCCCATCACACAGAGGGACAGAGATGAGGACTAGACAATCCTTTTGTGCTCTGCAATCGTCTCCTCCTCCTGCCTTTGATGCTGGGCTCCCCCTTACAGTCTGATGCACGAAAACTTTTCGGAGGCAGTTTTAATGCACCAAATGCTGCAACTGAGGGCCCGAGTCATTTCTGCTCCTTAATAAAGTAGGTTGGGACAGTCACTGCCTTATGGCGCACGCGTGTTTCTAGTCTTTGGATTGTAAAATGAGGGTCGAAAGGGAATGAGTTTGTGTATGTGGTTTGGTCAACGTTTTTGTCATTTTATCAGTATGTGGATTTCCTCTTACCTCACCAGTCCAAAACCAGAACAAACAAGTAAATAACAACAAAAAAAAAAAAACAAAAAACAATAACAAAAAAAGTTATCAAGATTTAACTTGGCAAAAACTGTTAACTTTAAAATTTGCCAGTTGATTCGTGAGAATGGGACTGTGATCGGCTGTTCCTGTTACCAGTTCATTTTGGGTCCCTCTCACTCTCCAATAAAAGTGAAAGGTGTGTTTACCCGAAGCCTCCATAGAAGGATTCTCTCTGGGTGGCTGCAGAGGCTGCCCTCTGAGTGGCTCAGCTGACAGGTGTGTGGAGTGACTGCGGTCACCGCAGCGGATTTCCCAGCCCATGGACCTCATGACCACTCAGGGGTTTGAAGAGATCCAGATTCCTGGGCTCCACACCAAGTCTACTGAAACAGAGCTCCTGAAATGGATCCAGAGGGGCCTGTGACTCCACATTTGAGCAGGTATAAAACAAGTGATAAACACTGATATCTGGTGTGTATTTGACATCACTGTTTGCAAATCTGATGGGTTTAAGCCAAAAGTAATTCACTGGAAGGCTAGGGTGGCCCTTATACATGGAAGGAAAATTTGAGTGTGAATTAGGAGAAAAGAGCAGGTCTCAGGGAGGGTGGTGCGCAAGGAGAAGGAGGGCCTCCCCTGTATGAGCTCAATGTGCACTTACTCACAGGAAGGTATGAAATGGATTGGATGTGGGGCAGTCAAAACTATCCACCATCTCAATCAAAAAACAAACCAGTGAAAGAAAGTCACTCTCACTATGCAAAAAAGCCAGCAATCAGGGGACTTCCAGTAAGCAGGATCATTCTGGGTCAGAGAAGAATCATGAACCTCAAAGGACAGAAGCAGGGACAGATTTAGGAGGGCAGGTGCTCAGCAGCCAAGGGGAGAGCTGTGATAACAGCATTCTACAGATAAAAGCTTGGAGGGATGGGCTCTGCTCCCTGCCCCTGGACTCTTCCAGCCAGTGGTAATCCCTACTTTGTGAGCCCTCTCTGGGGAGAGGTGCCCTTGGCTCTGCCTCTTGAGCTGCCCATCCCCTCACTTTGCCTCTGCTTGGGTGAACTCTGGGACACTGATCAACCTTTTCCCAGCTTCCTTTGCCAATGGAATTTCCCCCTTCCATGTTTCCATGGGAACTTTTAAATGCTGGGGCCTCCACTCTTCCCCTTAGTTCCCTCTAGGCTATCCTTACTAGACTTAGGGAGCAAGGTGGCTTACAACAGCTACGTCAGCACCATGCTGGTTAAAGAGGCCTTTGTGGATTGGCCTGGGAACCCAACCACTATTTATAATGCTCTCCTCTATGGAGAAATTCTTTGAGTTCCAAACACCCCATTGACTGATGACCTTTGTGAACACAAGTGTCCCATCTGGGCTCGGCAGAGGGGTGAGATCACTAGCAGTTGTCAGAGCCAAGCTGGGAACAGCAAACCAAGGCTGGGGCAGGCTGGGGTCAGAAGCAGGCATGGGGGAAGCAGTGAAGAAGCAGCAAGATCAGGGCAGGTGGGAGTTAGAGACATCGAAGCAAGAACAATACAGACTTGAACCTGAATCACACTTGCTGGGGTGGGTGGGGGTGCAGGGGAAAGGGTGGGTGATATAAGTAGAGTGTGGTCAGATTACAAGCTACTGAGGTGGTGCTTTGTTACCATGCTCCTCTGGGTCTTACTCCTAAAGCTGAGGAATGTGGCCACCTCATACTTACATGTTATACCACTGCGTGAAGCACCGTGTCCAGGGATGATGGGGGCAGACTGAGCTTGCTAAGACCCAGGGTCTTGTGTTGCTGGCACTGTCCCTAACACAGGTCTTTTGCAGACCTAGATTCCCAGGTTGTTGACACAGATTCCCTACTTCTCTCTCACAGTTGCTCTTCTCTCTCATTCTTTTGTGTAAGCTCCATGCAAGGGAGTCCTGGGCCAAGGTCTTCATTACCTGTCCTATATGCTCATGAATTGGAAGGAGATGAAGTTGAGGACTAGAGGAAGTGAAAACCAGGGGAGGACTGGTGAAGGTGGTGAGGTTGGAAAGATGTTAGAGACCTGGAGTTCTTCCCAAGAGTTCTATGGTTCCAGGAGCTTCAGTTCAGAAAGGACTAGCCCTATCAGCATTATTCATGATAGTAAAGAAAAGGAAACAATACGAATGCCCCAAAACTCAGGAATGCATAAATGGAAAAAAAAGTGGTATAATTTTATAATGGAATATTATTCAGCCATAAAAAGAATGAAATACAAATACACACTAACCTCAAAAACATTATTGAAAGGAAAAAAGACAGAATAGGTCATGTATACTCTGACTTCTCTTATATAAAATGTTGAACAGGCAAATTCATAGAGAGGAAAGTAGATTAGTTATTGCCAGGGATTGTAGGAAGTGGGGAATAGTGAATGACTGCTAATGGGTACAGGGCTTCTTTTTGGAGTCATGAAAATGCTCTGTAATTAGTGGTGATGGTCATACATGCTTGTGAACTACTAATGAGATACTGAATCATATGCCTTAAAATGATAAACATTATTACATGTGAATTATTTCTCAATTTAATAAAAGATTGATATGAGCTGTTGAGGAGGAGTTGATTTTTACCTGTGCTTGCTGTTTGCAGAGCTCAGATTTTCTGCTGTCCCATCCAACTGCTTCTAGTGCATGTGGCTTGGCGAACCTTAAAGAGAATTTAGTGGAATTGTTACTGAGTAAACACCTTTGAAAGAGTTGAGCGCTTCATGTGTGGGTCATGCACTCAAGTGTTGATAGGCAGGCAAGGAAAGGACTTCGGCCCCCAATAATCTCTGTAAGTTTCCCCAGAGCTACCCCAGACAGGAAGAACAATAACAGCAAAACAAAAGTACGCCAGAATGCAGGAGTGTTTGCATAAGAAATGCAGCTGAGTATTTTAGAAAATGTGCCATTTTCGTTGATCTATTATATATAATCAAGGTAAAATAGTGGATTTTATACCAAATACAACTTCTTACAAGCTAGTATGTCAGCTTCTCACCCTGTTTCCACCTGAAACTTTGCCTGTGTAGATAGAACTTCTGATGCGGTTTTTTGTGCTGTGAATTTGTTTTTGCATTTCCTCCTATGTATTCTGAATGTTTGATCTGGGACTGTCACGTCTGAGATGATAAACATGCCTAGGTGGCTGTTGGTCCGTGTTGGCCCATCATTCGCAGAGAGTTGGCTGGTTAAGGGGACTCACATCCTGAATTAAATCAGTTAGGCAGAACGCGGGAGGTCAGGAGGGCTGCTTCTGCGGCCCCACCAGCTGATGTTTGGAGGTGAGAGGAGGAAGACTTGGGCTGCAACTCCTAGCTCCTAAGGCCCCTCTTCTAATTCAAAAGAACAAAGGATCTCTGACTTTCTTTTTTAACAAAGAAAATAGGAAGAAATGCAGGAGAGAACAGAATGGAAGCGGCAAGGAAGAGGGACAAGTCATGCGTTGGAGTGACGTGAGATCAGAAGCCTGAGGAGTTAAACATGGATTTCATGACATCTGCAGCCAGTTTTCTAGTTGAGAATCTCTTGAAGCTCTTTGACTATGAGACAAAGTATGACACACGTTTCATGTCATGACACAGGTCTGTGTACCTACATGCGTATATAGGTATGCGAGTTCACATAGCTGATCCAGAAATTCAACGAATCATTTCTTACATTTACTAAGTGTGATACATTCT
>PVKS010038692.1:0-17749 GCA_004027875.1 Aplodontia rufa
AAGAAAAAAAAATATTTGTCAATACTTGCATCATTGTAGGAGTCATTTTCAATAGCATGTTCAATTTCTGAGCAATCAAATTTTTATATAGCCATGAGAATTGTTTCCTTGGATGTAAATTTAGATAAGTATTTTTATTATTATTTAATTAATTAATATATTTATTTATTCATTCGTAACAAGGATTGAATTCAGGCACATTTAATCACTGAGTGATATTCTCAGCCCATTTTTTATTTGTTTGTTTGTTTGTTTGTTTTGAGACAGGGCCTTCCTAAGTTGCTTAAGACCTTACTAAATTACTGAAACTGAACATAGAAAACTCCTTCCTCAGCCTCCTGAGGCTGCTGAGATTGTAGAAGTTCACCACCACACTCTGCTAGAAAAGAATTCCTTTTTTTTTAATGACAGGAGGAAAGTAAGAGAGAGAAGAGAGAATCACTTTCACTTGATTTTTCATGTGCCCTTCCCTGCTCTGAAAGTTCATTGTGTACATGGTGCTTCGCATCTTTGCACATGCCAGGCAAGTGCCCTAACCGCTGATCCACAGCTCCAGCCCCTAGATAAGAATTTTTAAATAAAAAAATTGCTTTCAGTTTTCCTGGATATGCCACCACATTGATTGTTTCATCACTTACTGGCCTAATGCTTAAAAATGAATTTCATGTTTACAAGGAAAAATATATATGTGATAAATGAAATGGTGGAAAATGGTAAGGATTTCATTGATGATTCTTCTGATTAAGAAGAAAAGTTTTGAGGTGATAGGTAACGCAAAAGAATAAAAATACTCAATTTTAGTATTTACCTGTTTGGATAATTCATTTTCAAATGGAAATATAATTACTTATGTTAATTTAATCCTGAAAAATTTTGGTTCACTTTTTATTTTAAAATAATTTGTTGTTTGTTTTCAAAATATGTATATATACAATAGCCCACAGAAAACACAGAGTGACCTCATCTGCATATGTTTACATTGTACAAAAGGTTTAGAATGCTACAGGCTAACTTGGGATTTACGTAATTATTTTAAAAATGTTTATCTAAATTATTGAAATGCGGTCATCTAGTTCTGTACTCTCAAACAGGTTTATGCTTTATATTGAATCATAATTTTCCATATTTTTGATTCCAAATCATTGCAAACTAAGGATGTGTATTTTTTGTGGCTTTTTCCCTAAAATTTTGAGCTTTTTCATTCAGTATAATCATTGTAGCACATTAATTTTAATTTTATTTCCTTTTCCTTCTTGGTACTACATTCCATTTGGGAATTTAATATTCTTCCTTGACATGCCAGTGTTCAAACAATTGTAGACATTTTTAAACATCTTGATTATGAGGGAAATGATTAAGGAATAAGAAAAGATACTGAGAGACATTTACATTTGCATTAAGGAATCCAAATGATAAATTAGTGATATTGTCCAAAGGAACAAATAATTTCCTCATATCATTTTGGGACAGTTTCCTAAATTCAAAATTGAGAGTAATATTAAAATATTTGAAAAACTTTAATAGTATTCCCAATGTTTTAGGACATTTTTTTTTCATTTTTTATTAGATGGATATAGAGATACAATTGAGGAGGAAACATTATCAAACATTCAAGAACCATTGTATATATACTTAGTTATCCAGGTCTAATGCCATATCATGGATGCCCGGCTTGGGTTCCCCCTGTTGCTGTTTCCCCCGGAACTCCTGAGTTAAATGGATATCTTCTGGAGGACAGCGATTGCATTCTGAGATGATTCCCCCATATTCCCATTCTCTAGTCTCCTAGGAGTTCCTACACCCTCCCTCCCGTCCCCCTCCCTACCCCTCCAAGTACCCTAGGGAGTCATCTCCCTGATGCATTGAGAATCATACAATTTGAAGATATTATTAACTTAGCCATCTAACATACTGGTTCCCCATGTATTCTAGCTTCCACAGATGAAAGATACCATTCAGCCCTTAAGTCTCTGAGATTGGGATACTTGACTTAGCATAATTCTTTCCATCTCCATCCATTTGGCTGCAAAAGCCATAATATTGTCTTCTCTAATGGCCGAGTAGTATTCCACTCTATATAAGTACTAAAGTTTTTGTATCCACTCATCAAGTGAGGGGCATCTGAGTTGGTTTCATAATCTAGCTATGGTAAATTGGGCTGCTATAAACATTGATGAAACCACATCACTATAATATGTTGATTCTAACTCTTTTGGGAAAATACCAAGGAGTGGGATAGCTGGGTCATAAGGTGGTTCCATCCTTAATTTTTGGAAGCTTCACCACACTGCTTTCCCTAGTGACTGAACCAGTTTGCAGTCCCACCAGCAGTGTAGCAGTGTTCCTCTTTTCCCACATCCCCTCCAGCATCTATTATTGTTTATTTTCTTCATCTTTGCCATTCTGACTGGTGTAAGGTGATATCTTAATGTGGTTTTCATTTGCATTTCTCTGATTACTAGAGATTTAGAGCACTTTCTCATGTATTCATTGGCTTGATCAATGTCCTCTGGTGAGAAGTTTCTATTTAGTTCTTTGGCCGATTTATAGATTGGGTTGTTTGTGTTTTTGTAGTTGAGGTTTTTGAGGATTTTGTAGATTCTGGATATGAGGCCCCTGTAAGAGGAATCATAGCCCATGATTCTCTCCATTTCTGTAGGAAACCTCTTGACTCTTTTGATTGTTTCCGTGGCAGTACAAAAGATTTTTAGCTTTATGGCATCCCACTCACTGATTTTTGACTTTACTTCCTTCACTTTCGGAGACCTGTTGAGAAAGTCTTTGCCTACTCCCAAATGTTGAAGTGTTGGATCTAATTTATCTTCTATCAGTTGCAAGGTAGCTAGTTTAATACCAAGCTCCTTCATCCATTTTGATTTGATTCTTGTGCAAGGAGAAAGATATGGGTCTAATTTCAATTTTCTGCAAGTGGATGACCAATTTGTCCAGCACCATTTGTTGAAGAGGCTGTCATTTCTCCATGTAATATTTTTCCCCCTTTGTCAAAAATCAGATGTTTAAAGATTTGAGCATTTGTTTGGGGGGCTTCTGTTCTATTCCATGTGTCTTCTTTCCTATCTTGATGCCAGTACCATGCTGTCTTTGTTACTATGGCTCTATAGTGTAGTTTTAGATCTGGAATGGCAAAACCACCTGTTTCATCTTTCTTGCTTAGTAGTGTTTTGGCAATTATTGGTTTCTTATTGTTCCAAATGAATTTGAGAATTGCTTTTTCTATGTCTGTAAAGACTGACATAGGTATCTTTATAGGGATAGCATTAAATCTATATAAAGCTTTCGGTTGAATGGCCATTTTTATTATATTAATTCTGCCTATCAAGAGCATGGGACATCTTTCCATCTTCTTAGGTCATCTTGGATTTCGTTCTTCAATGTTCGAAAGTTTTCATTGAAGAGATCTTTGATTTCCCTTGTTAGGTTAATTCCCAAGTATTTTATTTTTTTTGAAGCTATTTTGAAAGGAACTGAATTCCTGACTTCTTCTTCAGTCCTGTTATTATTGGTATATAGGAAAGCTATTGATTTATGCGTGTTGATCTTGTATCCTGCCACTTTCCTAAGTCTACTTATGAGTTCGAGCAGTTTACTGATGGAGTTTTTTGGATCTTCCAGATACGGGATCATGTCATCAGCAAAAAGAGAGAGTTTGACTTCCTCTCTTCCTATTTTTATCCCTTTGATTTCTTTCTCTTGCCTAATTGCTCCAGCTAGGGTCTCAAGAAAAATATTGAATAAAAGAGGTGAGAGCGGAAGGCCTTGTCTTGTTCCCAACTTTAGTGGAAATGCTTTCAGCTTTTCTCTGTTTAATATTATACTAGCTGAGGGTTTAGCATATATAGCCATAACAAAGTTCAGAAATGGTCCTTTGAACCCCATCCTTTCTAGAGTTTTGAACATAAAAGGGTGCTGGATTTTATCAAAGGCCTTTTCTGCATCCAATGAGATGATCATATGGTTTTTGTCCTTGATTCTGTTTAAGTGATGGATTATGTTAATTGCTTTGCATATGTTGAACCAGCCCTGCATTCCTGGGATGAAGCCCACTTGATCATGATGGATTATTTTCTTGATAAGTTTTTGAATACGGTTTGCTACTACTTTATTAAGGGTTTTTGCATCCAAGTTCATAAGGGATATTGGTCTGTAGTTTTCTTTTCTTGATGTATCCTTGTCAGGTTTTGGTATCAGTTATGGTTGCTTCATAAAAAGTGAATGGGAGTATTCCCTCCTTTTCAATTTCTTGGAATAACTTAATAAGGAGAAGTGTTAGTTCCTCCTCAAAAGTGTGGTAAAAATCAGCAGAGAAGCCGTCTGGTCCTGGGCTCTTCTTCTTTGGTAGACTTTAATTGCAATCTGGATTTCAGTGCCTGTGATTGGGCCATTAAGGAATTCAATATCATCCTGATTCAATTTAGGGATGTTGTATGTGTCAAGAAATTTATCCATTTCTTCCAAGTTATCAAATTTGGAGGAGTATAGGTTTTCAAAATACGATCTTATAGTTTGTTGGATTTCTATGAGGTCAGTGGTGATCACTCCCTGTTCACTGGAGATTTTATTGTTTTGCCTCATTTCTCTCCTTCTTTTGGTTAGATTCGCTAGGGGCCTATCTATCTTGTTTATTTTTTCAATGTACCAGTTTTTGTTTCATCAATTCTTTTTATTGTTTTCAATTTCATTGATTTCAGCTCTGATCTTATTTCCTGTCTTCAGCTGGCTTTGGGGTTAGATTGTTCTTCCTTTTGGAGGGCTTTGAGATGGAGGGTAAGCTTATTTATTTGGGATCTCTCTTCATTTTTAATGTGAGCACTCAATGCTATGAATTTTCCCTTCAGGAAAGATTTCATGCTGTCCCAGAGGTTTCGATATGTTGTGTCTTCATTTTCTTTCTCTTCCAAGAATTTTTGGATTATTTCTTTCATGTCTTCTTGGATCCATTTTTCATTTAATAGGGTATTATTCAATCTCCAAGAATATGTGTGTTTCTTTTATGATTATTGCTGTTGATTGCTAGGGTCATAGCATTCTGGTCTGAAAGGACACATTGGATGATGTTACATTCTTATATTTGCTGAGATTATCTTTATGAACCAGAATATGGTCTATTTTGGAAAAAGATCCATGTGCTGTAGAGAAGAAGGTGTATTTTGCTAACTTGGAATGGAAAACTCTATATATGTCTGTTAAGTCCATTTGGTTTATGGAGTTATTCAGGCTAGCAATTTCTTTATTGAGTTTTTGTTTTGATGATCTGTCTAATGGTGACAGTGGAGTGTTGAAGTCTCCCAGTTTTAATGTGTTGTGATCCACGAGAGGTTTGATGTTGTGAAGTAATTTAATCATGTAGTTGGGTGCACTGTTGTTTGGAGAGTAAATATTAACTATGGTTATTTCTTCCTGTTGATGGGTTCCTTTTAGTACTAAGTAGTGGCCTTCTTTATCTCTTTTGATTGATCTATGATTGAAATTTACTTTGTCAGATATAAGTATAGCGACACCAGCTTGTTTTCTTTGGCAATAAGCATGGTAGATTTTTTTCCATCCTTTCACCCTTAATTTGTGGATGTCTTTGCCTGTAAGGTGAGTTTCCTGTAAGCAGCATATGGTTGGATTTTGTTTTTTGATCCAGTCTGCAAGTCTGCGTCTTTTGAGTGGTGCATTTAGACCACTCACATTCAGTGTTAAGATAGAAGTGTGCAGTTGGTTCGTAGTCATTGTATCTTACTTAGTTGTTTCCGTGGTGGTCTTGGTTGGTTCTTGGTAGGTGATAACTTCACTGAATTTCTTCTGTTTGTGGATTATGGGTATCATGTACTTGTTCTTCTGTCTGGAGTATTTCCTTGAGAATTCTTTGTAGGGCAGGTTTTCTATTGACAAATTCTGCCAGTTTTGTTTTATCATGGAAAGTTTTTGTTTCTCCATCAAATTTGGAGCTGAGCTTTGCTGGGTATAGAATTCTATGCTGCATGTTGTGGTCATTTAGACGTTGAAAGATGTTATTCCAAGATCTTCTTGCTTTCAGTGTCTGGGTTGAAAAGTCACATACAATTCTTATTGGCTTGCCTCTGAATGTGATGTGGCATTTCTACCTTGCTGCTTTTAATATAGTTTCTTTGGTATCTCTATTGTACATTTTGAATATGATGTGTCTAGGTGTGTTTCTCTTTTGATTGAGCCTATTGGGTGTCCTGTAAGCTTCCTGGATGAGCATGTCAGATTCTACTTTTATGTGGGAAAAATTTTCTTTCACGATCTCTTTGAGAATATTCCTCATACCATTGTTGTGTGTCTCAATTTCTTCCTCTATTCCAATTACTCTCATATTGTTTCTTTTCATTTCGTCACAGACATTCTTGAAATACTGGTCCTGCTCTCTCAATTGTTTTTCTTTTTTGATGTTCGTGAGCTCTAGCTTGGTCAACCTGTCTTCATTTTCGGAAGTTCTTTCTTCATTTGCAGAGGTTCTATTTTCTACTGAAGTTATTCTATTATTAAATTCTTGCATGGTCCCTTTCATGTCATTGACTACAGATTTGAGGTCTGTAACTTCCTTTTTGAGAGAATTTATTACTTTAATGATCGAGTCTTTCAAATCTTGGATTTTCTCCGTTAATCCCTTCATTATCTCTTCTTTTAAGTCGACGATCCTTTTTGTTGTCAGCTCATTGATATATTGTTCTAGATTTTCATCCCAGTCCCTGGCCATAGCCCACTTACCAGGGGAGTTTTGGGATTGTTGTGAACCTCTTGAGTTTTATTTGTCATGCTTGAAGAGATTCTTCTCTCTTATTTACCAGGTGGACCTTTTGTGGGAGCAATACAGTTTCTGTGGTTCTTTTTCCTGTCTTCTGCCTTAAAGACTAAGCTGTTGGGTTGGGAGATCTGTCCCAACCCTTACTTGAAATGGGGTTTTGTCAGGAGAGTTGATTTCAAAAGACAACCCCCTTTACTCTGAACTATTTGTTACCCTAACAGAATTCCAACACCTCATGAGCTAGTAGCAAATTGACAATATGTACAACAAAAGCTTACAATAAACAGTAGTAAATTAGTTATTTAGCACCCACTATCGAATTCAGCCTATGCAGCTAGTGTTAGTGATAATCGATACTTTTGATGATACTAGAAAATTACAATTACATATGTCAGATTTCAAGAACAAATATGTGTTACTCAGATTAACAATTACAGCAGTAATATTTACACAGTCTTAATAATGGGGGGTTAAATTGAGTTAACTAATTTGGAGTCAGAAGGGGGTGTAATGCCGATGAAATTAAGAGAGAAGTTTATATATACCAGTTATGTACAGTGAGAAAGTGGAGGAGGTAAAGAATTTGCTGTAGAAAGAAAAAGACACTGCTAAGAGGAAAACATTTGAAGAGAAAAGGAAATTGAACAGAAGAAATTTAGTAAATTTAAAATAAAAGAGGAAAGAAAGAAGTAGAAAAGAAAGTACAGATCCAAGGGGAAGCTAGGATAGCTGTGGCCTAATATAGGTAGGGTAAAAGTGTTATTGCTAAAATTTGGGTTATTGCTAAAATTTAAGAGAAGAAGTTCTCCCTGAGAATTATGCTTTTCAGGCATAAAATATTTCAAATGCTTTATGCCCTGACCAGAGTCCTTCTTCTCAAGAATGAGAACAGGGCTAGACCAGATGGGTAAGAGGGAATCAGAGATATGCTAAATAGGGAAAAAAGGAAAAGAGAAAGAAAACTTAAAAACAGATTACCAAAATAAGAAGAACTACTATTGTTAATTTTCCCGCTAACAGGAGTGAGAAAAATGAAAAGAAAAGGAAAAAAATTAAAAAGTAAAAAAATAAAAAATAAAAATTTTAAAAATTAAAAAAAAGGAAGAGTAGGGGTTCACCGCTCTTCAACGTTAGTTAGCACAACAGAGAAGTAAAGACCGCTAGAGTTTTTATATATTGGAGAACCGGTAACCTCCACCAGATATTGCCTTGGTACACACCTAGAATATGAAATCAAAAGCAAAAAAAAAAGAGGAAAAAATACTTAATAGGAAAACCCTGGAAGTATAGATATTAAAAGTGTTTCTGGTCCTTTCAGGGATTTGATCTTCTATTTCTGGCTGGATATGACAAGTTTTAATTTTTTAGATGCGGTTTTCAGGGGATCTGAAAGTCAGAAGATATTATGTTATCAGAGCTCCATCTGCTGGTAGTTGTCGAAAATGACTTCTGTGATCTTAGAGGCGGGGCCAGCTGGTTCGAGCTGTTAATTACCTTCTGTCTATGGTGGAAGCACAGAGCCTTGAACCCCGTTACTCCTTAGCCCCAGATTCTTTATGAGAAAAGGATTCAGGCCCCAGTCCACACCTCCTCCCCTGAGTCAGCCTGTGATCAGCTGCTGGTTCCAGGCACATTTTTATGAGCCTATTTCGCAGACGTGGTGTGGCAGGTCCAGGACAGGGAGTGTGGGTTTAAAGATGGGTGTTCTGCTCCCCAGCCCTCGCTGCTCCCACACCTTCTTCAGGGCTTGAGCCAAGCCTTCTGATCCCGTTTCCACCTGTGATCTCAGCTGCCTCCAGATGGAGTATTTAGAGCTGGCTTGCAAGCCTAAAGAGGTCTTGCCCTAATCGGGTGGGCGGGGAGTGTGGAATCCAACAAGGGGTTAAAAGATGAATGCTTGTTCGGGTCCCACGCCCTTGCATCTCCCGAACCTGCTTCTTCCATGCAATCTGCTACTCTGTGACTGTACGAAAGCAATTTCCAGACACTGATCTTGCCGTCAGACAGAGCGCAGGCCCGGGAAGGGCTTTTGCTAGAAAGTTTTCTTTAAAATGGTGCAGGTTTTCTGTACTGATGTGATCCCAGGTGAGGGGAATGTAGGCGGGAGAGTGCAAATGCCCGGCCAGCCAGCCTCCGCAGCTCCCACTTCTCAGCCGGGATGGAACAGAACAAAAAACCCCTGGTCGCTCCTAAGTCTCTATTCCTCAAAACCACTGCTAAGATTAGGACTGGTGATTCATAATGCTAATCCCCCAAACACACCTCAAAATACTGGAGAGAAGCTGGAGATTTCCTGATTAGTCGCGGGGGTGCAGGGGAAGCCTTTTGTCTTCAGATCGCCATCTTGGATCCTCCTCCTCCAAGAACTTCTTAATTTCTGCTCTCATTTCCTCTTTTACCCATCTTTCATTTAAGAGGTAGTTATTCAATTTCCAAGTATTTGAGTAGTTTCTGTTGTTTCTCTTGTTGTTGATTCCTAAGATCATAGCATTATGAGCTGACAGAATACATGGGATTGTGTCCACTTTTTTATATTTGTTAAGATTATCCCGGTGGACTAGGATGTGGTCTATTTTAGAGAAGGATCCATGAGCCGCTGAAAAGAACGTAAATTCAGCTGTCTTAGGATGGAATATTCTGTAGATGTCTGTTAAGCCTGATTGACTAATAGAGTTGTTCAGATTGGAGATGTCTTTATTGATTTTTTGTTTTGATGATCTGTCTAGAGTTGATAGTGGTGTGTTGAAGTCCCCCAGAATTATTGTGTTGCAATCAATGAGGGGATTAATGTCCTTAAGTATTTTTCCATGTATTTTGGGGGGTTGTAATTGGGGGCATAATTGTTGATTATCGTTATATCTTCTTGGTGAACTGTCCCTTTTAGTATGATTTAGTGACCCTCTTTGTCCTTTCTGACTAGTTTTAGTTGGAAATTGATTTTATCAGAAATTGTAATCGCCACACCAGCTTGCTTTTTTGGGCCACAAGCCTGGAAGACATTTTGCCAACCTTTCACTTTCAGCCTGTGTCTATTTTTGAGTGTCAAATGTGTCTCTTGCAGGCAACATATTGCTGGATTATGTTTTTTTGATCCAGTGGGTCAGTCTGTGTCTTTTAATTGGGGCATTGAGACCATTCACATTCAAAGTTAGAATGGATATGGGAGACTCAGTCTCTGACTTTGTATCAATTACAGAATTTTTAGTTATCTTGGAAGTCATCTTGTGTAAAATATGATTATTGACTCGCCCTTGTTTAAGGAATTAGGATTTCATTGGCATTTTCTTCTGAATGCAGAACATCTTTGAGAATAGTTTGTAGTGTAGGATTTGTGTTCATGTATCTTGTCAGCTTGAGTTTATTGTTGAAGTATTTGATATCCCCATCACATTTGAAGCTGAGTTTTGCAGGGTATATTATCTTTGGGTGGAAGTTGTTATTTTTTAACACTTGAAAGATATTGTTCCAAGCTCTTCTGGCCTTCATTGTTTGCTCTGAGAAATCCATAGTGATCCGAATTGGTTTGCCTCTGAATGTGATTTGGGGCTTTCCTCTAGCAGCTTTTAGAATTCTCTCTTTAATTTCTCTGTTATTCAATTTGTAAATGATATGTCTTGGTGAGTTGCTCCACTGATTAGGTCTGTTTGGTCTTCTATAAGCATCTTGAATGTGGTATTCCAGATCAATAGCAAAATGAGGGAAGTTCTCACTTATGATTTCGCTTAAAAGGTTCTTGAAACCTCTTGTTTGCTGTTCGGAGTTTTCCTCCAGGCCAATGATTCTCAGATTATTACGCCTCATCTCATCAAATATTACTTGGAAGTTCTGATTATGTAATATAAGCTGTTTATCTTGTTTTTCTTCTTTGAATTCTACATTATTTAGGCGATCCTCATTGTCCGATACTCGTTCTTCAAGCGCTGAAGTTCTATTTTCAGTGGAGTATACTCTGGTGTTGGTGTCTTCCAGTGAAGATTTGAATTGGTTAACCATGTTTTTCAATCCTGATAGCTCAGATACATCTCTTTTCAGAATGTCAATATCTTTGTACAGCTGATCTTTCATCTCATGGAATTGTTCCTTAATTTCCCTGTAGAATTTGTCTCTCATCTCTTGAAATTGATCTCTGATCTCTTTCCTTATTTCCTCTCTCAATTCTTTGATTGCATTACTAATCATAATGCTGATACAATGTCTTTGGTTTTCATCTAGGGCCCTGGCTATGGAGTCCTTGGGTGGGGAGCTTTGGAATTGGGGAGGGAAGTTATTTCCCCTTTTCCTCATTTTCTGAGTCAGAGAGCTTGCCTTTTATTTTAGCCTTGTTACTCTTGTTGGAGTAATTGAAGCTTCTTATGGCTTTGCTTCATTGTGAAGGGGAGCTATTTGGTCAATACAGACCTAAAGATGACAGATGGTTCTGTGAGAATTTGAGAGGCTATAGTTGCACATAATAGTCTGTTTCAACTAAAACAGATGAGCTGATAATTAGCACCGATAGTAGCAGTTTTCTTTGAGAGGACTCTCACTGTGTATTATGATAGCAAGCAAGTACCCATTTTGAAGCATGTCTGTTTCTTCAGGTAGTAGGGTCTCTCTGAAATTGGGGAGAAGGAATGACTAGGAAGTCAAGGAGGTGAATTGGGGAGGTATAAAATCACACCTGTTATAGAGTATAGGGGAACTAGGGATTAGGGTGGAGTAGGTTATTGTATTAGGACTAAGGAAAACATAGAACTGGGGTGCGGGTAGGGTAAAGATTGGGGTGAGAATGAGAGAAAGATGCTTATATTTAGGAATTACCAGAGTACAGTGGAGGAAGAGGTTAGCAGTAGGGTTGAAGAAGACCTAGAGAAAGTAAGAGCCAATCACCAATACATACACACAGATAGTTACATCCACCAACACCAAACTCAGTATTACTCATAAAGCAAGAAAGGAGCAGAGGAAAAAACCCCACAGTAATGTTAAAAATTTTAAAATATTATATTCCAGCCAGATTCCCGTTTTTTTAAATAAATAAATAAATAAGAAGAGATGAAAAAAATGAAACACAAAACTAGTTGGTAAAGTTCTGTGTTTTTCTGCCCCTTAGGTCAGGCAGTATGTACCATGGGGTGGTGCGTTCAAATCTGACATCAAGCTGGGGATTCTTCAGAGCTGAGCTTGTCGGGGGAGAAGCAGTTTGGTTGAGTCCAGTGGCTCAGATCTTAGAGGATCTCAAAATTTTCTGTTGCAAAGGGGTATTCAACTCTCCCTGGGCTGTAATCCTGAGATGGTTGCTTTCTGCCAATTCACACTCTAGATATTTCTTGGACCTGGGGCTCAGAAGTTGTAGACAATCAAGTTGATCCTATTGTAGATGTGTGGGTCTCTGATCCAAGGAGAGTGACCAGCCTGAGACTCGCTTCCTCAGGATCACTAGTGAGCCACTTGCGTGTCTTGTGTTCTTCAGAAGTCCCAAGAGCTGCTCTGTGGGGTTGACTGAAGCCCGTGAAAGATGGTCCAGATCGTGCCAGTGCTTATGTGATTCTCAGTTGCAAGCACTAGGAGGCACCCTACAGAGAGGTCAAGACCTAGAAGCCTTGGCTATGCAAGGAGCTCAGATGCTAATGGGAAGCCCGTGCTGCCCCATATGTTCAAAACTTCTTGTGGCAGATATCAAGCAGAGGATGAAGCAGAGGATCCCCTTTAGAGGGATGTGCCTGCTGGAGCAAGTTCTGTTCACAGGCTCCTCCTATTTGGGTGAGAAGGGGGGCTGCCCGAAGGGCAGAAGTTCGCCAACCAAGAGGTTTGCGAGCTGGAGAGGTGAATCACAGTTCCCTACAGCCCTCCAGGCAGATGGGCAGTTGGGGGGAGGGAGGTAACTTCTGTTTCTGATCGTGGGGCCCGAGGCCCAGTATTGCTGTTGGGCGACCCACCCCCACTCTCCTATGCTGGTGCAAGCACTTATGTTAAATGACTTTAAAATCAGCACTTGTAACCAGAGGGCACTGGTGGAGAGTTATTGTCCACAGTGATTGAATTAAAGATCTTGTGCCGAAACCTCTCCTTCCCAGGCTTTGCAGGCAGTGAACAGAACTGTAGCAGGAACTCCCAGCACCACACAGACCCTTTGGGAAAGGGACCAATCTTGGGGCAATAGATTCTGATTTTCTGGCGTGATGTCAGAGGGCCCAAGAAGTCTTTTTGCTGAGCAACCTGCCCCGCCCTCAGGGAAAAGTCACGGTGGTAGGCCTCTGCTCAAACAGTTACAAGTTCACTAATGTGAACAGTTAATTCCCAGCGCTTTATGCAAGATTAAGTAAATTAAGAGCAGTCAGATCTGGGAGTTGGCAGATGGCGGGGTTAGGGTGTTTGATTAGGAAACTCACTCCCTTTCTCCATTTCCTCCGCTCCGGAGTAGCTCCCCATCCCCACCCCCCAACCTCCACCCCCCCACCCCCCCACCCCTGGTGTGGGGCAGAGTGCCTCAGGCTCCACTAAGATCTCCTTTGTATTCGTTAATGGATCACATTATTCCTTTGGAGTTAAAAAATTAGTGGGGTCTAGTTCCAACCTCCACAGATGAGTAGACCCTGGCCATTCAAAAAGGTGGTCTGTTATCATGTGTTAAATCCAGATAAGGTGTAATTTTATACAGCCTAATACTTTTTTAGAGATATTGTGGGTAAGGGAAGGGAGGGATACGGGTGGGAAATTGGGGGGAGCACTCCTGGGGGTAAATCTAGTATCCAGAAACTATACACATTTTATATTATTTTGTTAAAAACTTTTATGGTTGTTCAAAAATAAAAATGAAAATTAAAAAAAAATAGTGGGGGATAATATTCCCCCACACTGGGTGCTTTGACCTACCATGGGAATCCGGGTGCTGTCCTGCAGGGTGAGGTGATTCTCAGGAGCTTTCCGGAGTCAGTGACAGTGAGGTGAACGCCATTTTGAGAACTCTAGAACATATTTTTTAATAGACAAATAAAATAGTTTTATCTTAGCTAATTTTTTGGACAGAAGACAGATATTCAGATCAATTTTAAAGTATTCATTAAGAATTTCTGGGCTGTTAAAAATACTGATTATGAGGAAGGTTCAGAAAACATTGAACTTAGTCAAAATAGTGGGTATTCAATCAAAATTATTGATGAGCACATGCAGCTGATTCATCAGATTTGTTTACATCTGGAAATAATCTGGTAAAGCCTCTTATGCCTCAGAGAAATAATGGCTTTTGTTTTTTCTCCAATCAAATACTGGGTTTTAGTTAATATATCAACTGCATTATCATATCTCCAACACACCTATTATGACTGAGGGGAGTTGTCTTCAATGGTAGACGGTGTGACTGTTAATACAACAGGCACTTTAGAAGAACCTTTTCTTGTCATCAAAATGAGGGAAAGACAGAGGAAATTACCACTGGACTGTTAAAAATGGAGACTTATATACATTCACCCAATAGCATTCTCTCCTGAATTTAATCCATGTGCTCCTTCTACCCTGCTAAAAATATTTTCAAAATCATTCTTCCTTTCCTATATCTATGTATTAACTATATGCAAGATTTCTCATTATGTCCTCATTTCTTTCTTTATTGTATTCACTTTTCTTTCTTTAAGAAAAGAAACCACTTCTTTTCCTTGCCCAATGTACCTCAAAAATTGATATTTAGATCATGAAGAAACCCATATTATACATATTATGTCTAGAACTTCATGTGTATTTTGTGTTTTCCTGCCACATAATTCTATAATATGTCAACTATTATTATTCCCTTTTAACTGTTAACAAACACAAAAAAGGGGATTGCACTAATTAATCCACAGTCGCCTAACAAAGCAGGATGTTAACAAATGTATTTCACCTCTTCAATGTGTACTTTTATTTACTTTCTTCTATTGTTTGACAAAAGCTGATGCTAGAAATTAACAAGTGACTGGATATTGTAAGGTCCAGAATCTTAGTCTGTTGATATAGTGAGCAACCAAAAGAAATGTACACTTAAGAGAAGGAATTAAACTTGGAAACATAAATTAGACCTTTTAAAAATAATGAGCTGGTCACAATTGAGAAGTCCAAACCATTGTTATCTAGACGGTGTTTCAAACAATGAAAATGTGATAATTTACCTTTCCTTACATTTCAATTCAATGTATATCTCACATTTGTCATCTAATGTGACATTTTCAGATGGGAGTAAATTGCCTTACTTGCCATTTTCCAACCCTATACACTGTGATTTGGGGTTTGATATGAAGTGTCTGCAAAAAGCTCATGTGTAAAATATGTAAGCATTTTCAGAAGTGAGATGATTAGTTGAGAGATGTAAACTAAGGAGTGGATTAATCCACTGATACAGATTAACTGAATGTTAACTGTAGGTAGGTAAGGTGTAGGGGGAAGGAGCAGATCACAGGGGGAAGTGACTTTGGGCTTGCATTTTTTCCCTCGCAAGGAGAGCTCACTCTCCATGCTACCTGGTTGCCATGTCCTAAGCTATTTTCCTCTGCTGTGCCCTTCTGCCATGAAATTCTGCCTCCCCTCAGTCTTGGAAGTATGGAGTTGGCTGACATGGACTGAATCTCTGAAACTGAGAGACTCAAACTATTCCTTCTCTGGTTGTTCTTATAGGGTATTTGGTCACAGCAACACAAAGCTGACTGATGTTGTCCATCATTACTCTAAAACATCTGAGATTGTATTTTGCTGTAGAAGTAAAAAAAAGATACACCCTGAGATAAAAAAAAAAAGAACAAACATAGAAGTAGCGGGGCTGGAGCAGTGGTTTGATGGTTAAGGCACTTACTCAGCAAGCACAGGTACATGGCTTCAAACCCCAGCACCTATGTACAAAACTGAGTATCAGAGCAACAAAAGCCATGTGAAAAACTCAATGAAAAAAATGATTTTCTCTTTCTTTTCTTCTCTCACTGTCCTTCTCTCCTAGAAAAATAGAGAACTAGAATATTAGATTAAAGTAAAAGGAATTGGCAAGTGTACATCATTGTTGGAAGGAGCATCAGATCCAATTGTAAGGCTGATAGAAGTCAGGGGAAAATGGAGAAAGTATTATAATAGAGTACTTCCTAAATATGGATAGTGTTTTTAGCAATATACAGAAACTTACATGAGATTAAAATGAGTAATTTTGTATTTTCTATTCAACTAAAATTGCAGATGCATTCATGTTTGGAATTTTTAGGTGGCAGATAGGAACTGATGGCTGTCAATATTTAAGACATTTTGTTGCAAAACTCATCAGCATGAGTTGCTAAACTTTGATTTTACTTTGATTTTACTTTACATTTCTTTTGTAGCTGTGCTATGGCAGAATGCAAGATATTTCATATCTAACTTTTAAAAGAAAAATGTATGTTCCAAAAAAAGGATTGGTTGAAAAAGTAAACTGGACACAAGTCCCTCACTGCCATTGTATACCTTTCTCTTCTTTTGGTTGCTAGTGAAAATGGAGACCACAAGTCTTAAAATTCTGGTATTTGTAATGTGATGATACAGAGATAAGCAACCAATAGAGAATGAATCATGTGAATTTAATGCATGTTTTTCACTTTGGAATGTTTTATGTTTGAATTTCTGTATTTCAATTATGATGTTTTTTGTGATTTTATTTTTTATTAAGTCTTGTTTGTGATTTTCTCAGCTTTCAACAGATATTAATTACAATTGAAAAAGCTCAAAAGTTTTGTAAAAAAAAAGAATACCACTCAGAGAGCATTTATGTAACCATTAACTCTCTTCTCCCAATATATTCATATATTTTCAAGTTATTCCTCTGATAGATTAATATCCTGAATATGTATAGAACTCATAAACCGTAACATAAAAAATGCAGATAACCCAATCATTAAATGTGCAAAAGTACTAAATAAAAAATCATTAAAGAAGAAACATAAATGGCCAAAAAACTATGAATAAAATTATTCAGCATTTCATTTTTAGGGGAATGCAAATTAAAACTAAGATTTCATCTTCATTCAGATTAGCAATGATTAAGAATATGAAAAACAATAAATGCTGGCAAGGTTGTGGGGAAAAGAGTTCAATTGGGCATTGTTGATGGGACTGAAGACTAGTGCAATAACTCTTGAAGGAAATATGGAGATTCCTCAAAAACCTAGAGATGGACCCAGATGCCCCACACTTCATGAATGGATCCAAAAACTGTGGTACATATATACAATGGAATACTACTCAGCTATTAAAGAAAATGATGTTATGGCATTTGCAGCCAAATGGATGGAGATAGAAAAAATTTTGCTGGGTGAAGTATACCAAACTCAGAGACTCAAAGGCCATTTTCTCTCATTTGTGGAAGATAGAATATAAGCAGAAACAGTATGTTACAATTACCTCAACATGTATGAATTCTTACATGATCATAGGGAACTGTGGTTAGGTTCCTGGGGGACATAGGGAAGGGGATATGGAGCGGGGGAGGGAATAGGAAGGAAATCAAGGTGACCAGAGGGAGGCAGTATGGGGGAATCTAACTTGAGGGGAAGCTCCAACTTCCACGAGAAGTCCAAATAACTTGGGGCTTAAGTAAAGTGAAACATGGAACCATGGAGAACCCAAAGGGGGGAACCATGATCTCGCACCAGTATTGGCTTGTTCTGTCATTACACTTCTCTTCTTGATTGTTTGACGATGAACCCCTCCTAATTGTAACACTATGATTATCAAATAAAAATTTTTAAAAATCATCATTAAAAAAACAAAACAAAAAACCTAGAGATGGGGGCTGGAGCGGTGGCTCAGCGGTTTTGGTGCTTGCCTGGTAAGTATGAGGACCCAGGTTCAAACCCCAGCACCACGTACACAACTAAGTGTTGGAGTAACTAAGGCCATGTGAAAAACTAAATAAAGTTGTTTCTCTCTTTCTCAGTCTCTCTCACTGTCCCGCTCTCTTAAAAAAAAAAAAAACCTAGAGATGTAATTGTGTCCCAGCTATCCCACTCC
>PVKS010038693.1:0-17742 GCA_004027875.1 Aplodontia rufa
GGGGGGGGCACTCCTGGAGATAATTGCAATATCCGGAATATTTACACATTTTATACTCATTTTATATTATTTTGTTAAAATCGTGTAAGGTTGTTCAAAAAATAATAATAATAAAAAAAGATTTTTCTAAAACATTTAGAGGGTTTCTTTATCAGTAATGACCATATGATAAAACCACATATGGTAAGAACCACAATTAGGAAATTATATTTTCCTCCTTTTATTTATAATCAACTAACTAAACAAACCAAATGGCATAGTTATAATCTTATTTATCTTATAACTATAAATTCAAGACATCAAATAGAGCATAAGAATTTTTTTCACAGATGAATTAAAGGAAAACTATCCAGAAAACACCCAATGAGTACCTTTTCAGTTAACACACAGTCTACGTTCCAATGAGAAACCATGTGTTTTCATTTATCTCTATAATCTGGCCACTTTAATTCTACAGAGGGTCCTATAGATGTTTAATTTCATAGGCTAATATAGTAGTATCACTACTCACATTTGTAGACCTAGATAACTATCTAATTTTCAGTGCATATTTTTAGACTCTACTGACCTGATCATATAGAAATCATCCAATATTCTTCAGAGTATATTAGGACTTCCTACAATTTTCCTCATAGCTGCCTTTATTTCCTTATTTCGGAGGCTGTAGATGAGGGGGTTGAAGAGCGGGGTCACCATAGCGTAGAACAGTGTTGCAACTTTCTGCATACCAGCAGAATGTCCCAGTCCTGGGCTCACGTACATGATCATCAGAGACCCATAGAATAGGGATACAACGGCCAAGTGAGACCCACAAGTGGAGAAGGCTTTATGTCTCCCTGAGGCTGAGGGCATACGCAGCACAGCGATCAGGACCAGAGTGTAGGACCCAAGAATAAAGAAAAAGTTACCAAAGATAACTAATGAGCTTAAAGTGTAGCAAAGCAGTTGAGTTCTTGGGGCAGTGGCACACGCCAGTGCAAAGAGTGGCCCTGGATCACACACAATATGGTCAATAATGTTTGGTCCACAGAAAGGCATTTGAGAGATGAGAGCAATGGGGATTAAGAACCACAGAAACCCACAAAACCAGCAGATAATGACCAGTTTGGTACAGGAATTCCCTGTCATGATATTAGGGTAGTGCAAGGGACGGCAAATAGCTAGATAGCGATCAAAGGCCATGACAGTCAAAAGCAAGCATTCTGATGTACCCAAAGAGAAAAAGAAATAGAATTGGAGAAAGCACCCAGCAAAAGAGATGGCTTTTTTCTCTGACAGGAAGTTGACCAACGTCTTGGGGACTGTAGAAGAGACATACCAGATCTCTAGAAAGGAGAAATTCCCCAGGAACATATACATGGGAGTGTGAAGTCGCTGGTCACATAATAGGGCACAAACGATGGCCCCATTCCCTGTTATGGTGAGTGAATAGGTCATGGTGAAGAGAGAGAAGAGGAAGATCTGAATCTTCCACTCAAAAGAAAAACCTTGGAGAATGAACTCTCTTACAGAAGCAAAGCTGGAATCTAGCTCAGAGACATTCATTGGGTTGGTAACCTGCAAGGTCAAGAGACATGTTATTGTTAGCTTAAAATGCATTTCTTGCTTTCTTTTTCCTTCCTCCTTCCTTCCTTCCTTCCTTCCTTCCTTCCTTCCTTCCTTCCTTCTTTCCCTCCCTCCCTCCCTCCTTCCTTCCTTTCTTTTTTTTTTTTTTTTTTTTTTTTTTTTTTTTTTACCAGTGAGGAAAAGAAAACAGACATAGGTCATTCAAAAGAATCATCAGACAGGAGATATTGGACTTTATTTTTTTCCTCACTGCCTACTTTGACTTTTAAGAACAACAGTTTTCTAAACAGAAACGGACATTTGTCTGCTTCTAAATCTCTCCCTAACTATATGACCTTACTTGAACTAGATAAAGTCATTTTGTAAGCTGGTTATTTTGGGTCAGGGATGATCCGTAAGAGTTTCTGGCAAGCGTGTAACACAAAATTGGCACTTAATAAATGTATTAATTTCTTACCCCAAACCCTATTTATAATGTAATCAACTTAGTGAAGGATGTTTTGACTATTTATAACTCAGTGAAATATATTACTTAACATCATTTAAATATGCAGAAATGGATGTATATAGCAAATTAGTAGTAATCACTTTAAAGCCATTATTTCTGAATTTCTATGATTGCTGTTAGCTTAAGAATCATAAAACTGCAATTCCATAAAGTTACTTACCAACACTGACTTAGTATTATTATGTTGCAATGTCTTCTGCAGAAAAAAGAGGTTGTAAGCTTTTGCCTGATCTTCTTCACTTTAGTTTCTAGGGATGGAACTTGGTTTTTAAAAATGTTTTCTTTTCCCCCATAAAATGTTGAGTTTGATTTTCCTTATATGCTTGTGTAAAACTAAAAATTTCTACTAGATGACAGAGGACAAATATTTTCTTTTGTCCTTGATAAATTTTCTTCATACTACATTTTTATGAAAAAGATAACAGGGTTCTGTTACCTATACTATTATTTTTTAAATATATAGGGATATGAGTCCTGAAAGTTATGAGGGCTTATATTTTGGGCACAGACACAAAATTTTCAAATTAATTTTTCCTTCCAGCCTCGTCTGCACATTGGTGCTCTGGAAGTCTTTTACTATGATCAAGAGGAAGCTCTGCTTGTGCTTCTGTTCATCATCGGTAACTCTTTTTTTAAAATGCTCTAAACCAGAAGCATTAGTAAATCTATTTTAAGAAACTATGGAATAAAAGGGGAATGACTTAGAGGTGTCACAACATTTAGCAATACCCCCAAAATGAAGTCATTATCGTTTTGACATGGACCAAATCTCTAAATGACTTCTTTTATAAATGCTGTCAGGCCTTACCTAAATAATGAGTTTTATTGCTGCAGAAAAGTTAAAAATATGCTTTTTTTTTCTTTAATCTCATATTCTCCCGGGACTTGGCCTCTATAGTATTAGTGAAGAATTTTTTTTCCAAGCCCGTGGTCTCTAAAAAACTAATGATTACATGTTCTCTGAGGAATCCATAGGGATGGCACAACTTCTCTAAGGCACCCTTACTTACAAAAAGCATGGCCATCTAGACTATGGTTCCAGAAACTTCCAGAAGACACAGTTTAAGGAAAATTAAGACATAATACATCCCCGAATGTTCTGACTTGAAGCCAACTTTTCAAATGTCCTTATTGTCTCATATATTGAATAATGCAGAACTCAATGAGGAAAGTGTTGAAAAATAAACATTGTAGGATATTGAATAAAAATTTATAGATTTTAGAAAAAACATTTAGAAAGACTGCATGAAAGAGTTCTTTAGATAGGAGAGGTAAGTGAAGTAAGTATCAACATTTAAGTTACTTGACAGAAGCTTCCCAGTTAGCACCAGAAAAATATTTACTTCTTTTCTCATGTAGCAGCTCTTTTACTTTTATTGCTGTGATTGTTTCTGGCCATTGCTGTTACAAACCCAATTCCTTTTCCTCTCTCTACACAAACAGTACATATAACATGTCTTGTTTTTCTCACTTTGAAAACCAAGTACAGAATAGATTCCCTTATGAAAACATGCCCTCCATACCCCCATATTTGCTTGCTGACTCTCACTATGAATAATATTAATTTGTGTGATTCATCTTTCATTCTGGCATTAGGATGGCTTTGTATTGGCCAATGACAATAAAGGTGGGAAAATTTAATTTGAATGGGGTGCTATAGGAAGGGAAGGATGCTAGGCAGTTCCCAGAGGACTTCTAGGGTTATAGAACTATTCTGTATATATTGTGCTGGTGGACATATATGTCACTGTGCATTTGTCAAATCCCATACAATGTATAGCATGAAGCATGAACCCTAATGTAAACTACAAACTTTTGTTTTAATTGGTGAATCATGGCATATTAATACAGGCAGGAAATATTTAATTTTATTGATTAGTGTCTTCCATTTTTACCTTATGTACTTTAGGGTCTACATAGTATGAGTATGGCAACGAATGCTCATACCAAGTAGTAAAATACTGAGGACATCAGTAATGTATGTCCTAGGAACTACATGTTTTTGTAAAAGCCTGGTGAAAATGATCAACAATTTCTTTACATTGAGAGACTGGGGAGAAAAAGATTATTCAGACCTTTATTACCTCTTACTCATTTTACCTCTGTCCCTAATAACTCTTAAAATGTAGCTTTTTGATCTTATTTGCCTGTTTAAAAGCCATCAATGGAGCTGGGCACAGTGAAACATGCCTGCACACTTAGAGACTCAGGAGGCTGAGGCAGGAGCATTGCAAGTTTGAGGCCAACCTCAGCAATTTAGTGAGACCTTGTATCAAAATAAAAAAATAAGAAGCGGGTGGGGATGTAACTCAGGGGTAAACTGCACCTAGGTTTAATCCTCTGCACTAAAAAAAAGGTTTTATTATTCACAAAATCAAAATTCCTTAATTATCCATAAATTGACTTATTAACTTTAATTTATTTTTACCTTTCAGTGAGGTGATATCTCATTGTAGCTTAGGTTTGTATTTATCTGATAATTAATGATGTCCAGTTTCTTTTCATATGCTTATTGACTGTTTGTATATCGCCTTTTGAGAAATGCATAGTCAGATACTTTGCCCATTTTAAAATCAGGTTCTTTGATTTTTTTTGTATTAAGTGATCTGAATTCCTCATACCCCCTGTTAAATATAGGGGTTGGGAATATTTTCCCAATTCCAGATGTTACCTTTTCCTTCTGTTGATTATCTTCTTACTATGCAGAAGCTTCTTAGTTTCATGTGGTCCCACTTGAAACGAGCCAGGAGTGAGCGTCCTGTGATGGGTCCCACAATGGTGAGGAAACTGAAAGCCTGCTTGCAACTACTTTCCCCCTAGAAACCACTGGTCCAAGGGAGTTGTCCATCTGTAGTGCTGAATTGACGTGGGGGAGGGCTGCTGTGGTCAGAGAGCCTTCCCCTTTCCCTGGTGCATGTCTTCTCAATTCTGCACTGAAGTGGGAGTGTCAGCCTCACTCTTGAATTCTGGGATACTCACAGAGTTATTCTTGACTGGGGATATTTTTTAGTTGGGTTGTTGTGGGGGAGGGGAGCCTGAAAACTTCTACTCTGGTATCTTGCTTATCATTTCTAACTTTTAATTTTTTATATTAAAATTAGAAGTGATTCACATACCACCATTATCGTATTAGAATCTTAGGATTTTGATAATATACTTACCTTTACAGTTAGTTTTATACCTTATATGTTTTCATGTTTTTGATTAGGGTCATTTGAAATTGAAAAACTTTCTTTAGCATTTCTTAAAATGACTCATGGAGTAGTAGTATTAAAACTCTCATAGCTTTTATTTCTTTACCCATCCTTTAGTTTTCGAAGGATAGTTTTTCAGAGTATAGTTTTCTTGTTTGACAGGATTTTTGTTTATTTTTTCTTCAAGCACTTTAAATATATCCTCCTACTTATAGGTCTGCAAGCTTTCTCCTTAGAAAACTATGATTTGCATTACTGGGGAGGTTCCCTTGCATGTCATATGTTGTTTTTCCCTTGCTGATTTAAAAATTCTCTTCGTTTTTGACAATTTGGCTATAACTATCAATGTGGATTTCTTTGGGTTCAACTTATTTTACCTTCTTGGAATTTCTTTGTTGTGGATGTCCATTTTCTTCCCCAGTTTGTTAATATTTTATACTTTAACGAGCTATCTGGCCTGTTCTTTCACTTCTCCTTAAACTCCCCTGAAGTAGTAAAAGTTAGTCCACTTGCTGGTTTCTGTTTTAGTCAGCTTTTTGCAGCTGTGATCCAAGGACTTGACAAGAACAATTTTAGGAGGAAAAGGTTTATTTTAAGTCACACGGTTTCAGAGGTCTTAGTCCGTGGAAGGCCAGTTCCATTCCTCAGGGCTCAAGGTGAGGCTGTATATCATGGTTCCAGGGAGCAGGGAGCTCAAGGCATCCCGTGGAGAAGCAGAGCAGAGTGCAGAGCTCCATGCCTGATGTAGAATATATACCCCACAGGCACACCCGCAATGACCCACCTCGCCAGCCACATCCTACCAGCCTACAGTTGCCAGCCAATCCCTGAAGGGATCAACTCACTGATTGGGTATTGGCTTTTCTAACCCAAACATTTCACCTCAGCTTTTCCAAATTGACACCCCACATTCAAACTATAACAGTGTCCTATAAGACCTTTCATAATTTTTTTTCTCCTGTAGCTGAATTATTAACAAGTTCTTCAAGTTCACTAACTTCTGCTTGATGTAGTCTATGTTAAAGTTCTTGGGTGAATGTTTCAGTTTAGCTATTGTTCTTCAGCTCCAGGATTTCTGGATGACACTTTAAACCCATTTTTTATGTCTTTGCTGAAAAATTATCACACTGCTCATGCAGTATTCTCTTGAACTCAGTGAGTACCTTGATGACAGTTACTTTGAATTCTATGTCAGGTGAATCATGCAACTCTATTTTGTTAGATTAATTTTGCTTGTTCGTTTGGCGCATTTTGCTTGTTGCTTTATTTTCCTGAACTCTGTTGATGTCTGTGCATTAGGTAAAGCAGACGTGTCTCCCAGTTTTTACAAGCTGGTCTTGCATAAAAGCAGAGTCCCACCAATCAGTAGACCTCTTTATATTTTACCTCTCCAGGGTGAATGAAAAATTGTGATTTTTCTCTGCTTATTCTGTGCTGAGCCATAGGAAAGAAGGACCTATAATATCTACCAGACAAATTGCATTTCTAGTTCTGTGAAGAATGTCATTGGTATTTTGATATGAATTGCTGAACTGTATAATGCTTTTGGTAATATGGTTATTTTCATAATATTAATTCTGCCCAACTAATGACATGAGAATTTTTTTCCATTTTCTAAGTTTTTAAATTTCTTTTCTTCAGTTTTTTGTTGTAGAGGTCTTTCACCTACTTGGTTAGATTTATTTTAAAGTTTTTTTTTTGGTGGTTATTATGAATGGGATAGTTCTTGAATTTCTTTCTCAGTGGTTTAATTATTGGAGTAGAGGAAACCAGTTCATTAATTCTTTTAGAGAAATAATAGTCCCAAAATAGTCAAAGCAATCCTAAGCAAGAAGAGTGATGCTGGAGGTATTACAATGCCTGGCCAAATTATACTATTATGATATAGTAACAAAATAAGAATAATACGACATCAAAATACACATGAAATAGAATGGAATAGAATAGAAGACACAGAGGCAAATCCACATAGATACAGCCATCTGACCCTCAACAAAAGTGCCATAGACATATATTGGAGGAAAGACAACCTTTTTAACAAATGGTTCTAGAAAAATTGTATATCATATGTCAAAGAATGAAGCTAGATTCCTATCTTTCACACTGTACCAAAGTTAACTTGAAGTGGATCAAAATTCTAGGAATTAGGCCAGAAACTTTGCAAATGTTAGAAGAAAGCATAGGTTCAATACTACAACATATTGACATAGGCATCGACTTTCTTAGGAACACTCCTAAAGTTCAAGAAACAAAACCAAAAATTAGCAAGTGGGATGGCATCAAATTAAAATGTTTCTGCACAGCAAAGGAAATGAGTGTGAAGAGAGAGAGTCTATAGAAAGGGAGAAAAATCTTACTAGCTGCTCCTACGATAGAGACTTAATATCCAGAACATAAAAAGAACTAAAAAATCTTAACACCAAAGAAACAAATAACCCAATTAAAAAATGGACTAAAGAACTAAATAGACACTTCTAAAAGGAACAAATACAAATGACTAACAAATATATGGAAAAATGTTCAACATTTCTAATAATCTGGGTGATGCAAATTAAACTACGATATTTCATCTTACTCCAGTTAGAATAGCAGTCATCAGGAATGCAAATAATAATAAGTGCTTGTAAGAATGTAGGGGAAAAGGAAACTTATACATTGTTGGTAGGACTGCAAATGATTTCAACAACTCTAGGAAACAGTATGGAGATTCCTCAAAAAATTATGACTGGAATGACTATATGACCCAGCTACCTCACTCCTTGTTATTTTTCCAAAAGAAATAAAATCATCATACTATAGTGATACACATATATCAATGTTTATAACAGCACAATTCACAGTAGCCAAGTTATGGAATGAGTCCAGGTGCCTATTAACTGATAAATGGATAAATAAAATATGTTTTATATATACATATATGTTTTATACATATATATTTTATATATACACATACATAATGGAGTTTTATACAGACACAAGTAAGAATGAAATTATGGCATT
Organism: Aplodontia rufa; assembly: GCA_004027875.1. Classification (NCBI taxonomy): domain Eukaryota; kingdom Metazoa; phylum Chordata; class Mammalia; order Rodentia; family Aplodontiidae; genus Aplodontia; species Aplodontia rufa. The sequence goes on from PVKS010038693.1 coordinate 8,269, forward strand.
TGTTGGCAAATGAATGCAACTGGAGAATAATAACATGCTGAACAAAATAAGCCAGACTCAGAGTCAAGTGTTGATGTTTTTTTTCATTCCACCAAAATAAGACCAAATAAAGGGAAAATGTGGAGAAGAGGGGAAATCACATGAAAATAGAAGGGAGGTACAGAGGAAGAGAATTGAGGGAAAGGAAGGAGGGAGAGGAAAGAGAGGAATTGTGGGATGAAATTAACCAAATTGTATATATATGAAGATATCACAGTGAATTCCATCTTTATGTACATCTATAAAGCACTAATTAATAAAACTATAAATAAATAAAAGTAAGATCTGTAGAGTAGAAGAAGGGGAGGGAAAGAGAAAGTACTGGGGACTGAATTGGAGTAAATCATATTCAATGCATATTTGATTAAGTAAAAATGAACCCCATTATCATTTATAAGTATAATACACAAATAATACCTAAGTAATATTGCCATTTCAATTGTCTCCTAGGTCACTAGGCTGCGCTGGAACAATCATGATGTCACGATGATCTGACGACCATTTGGTGATTGTCTGGTGATATTTCTCTGGCCAGCCTTGCTGTGGTTGGAGTATCGGATTCATGTACGAGCTCTTTCCCTTCCTAGGAGGCAGCTGAAAGTTGGGATATTATGTCTAGCAACTATGAGACTGAATGTGTAGTGTTTACCAATCTGAGCCACCATCACTACCGCTGGCTCCCTACCAGACAGCTAGCCTGTTCCAGATCCATCAGTGCTCCAGGACAACCAGTACATATGCTAGTTGTTCAAGCATCCCTGGAAAAGTTGGAGCACTGGATATATTGACCAAATTTTTCCCCAGAGGGAAGCTGAGAACTGAGATTATTTTTGTTTGCTTACTCTGTTTTGAGGAAGGGGAAAGATCTATAGCGTCTATTACTTCAAGCTGCAATCTCTTTTCTCCATGAGTGCTGTAGTCTGAATCTTTGCATGCCTTCCAAGTTCATTTTTTGAAGTCTTAACCCCTAACATGATGGCATTAAGAAATGGGGAGGTGATGAGGTCCTGAAAGCAGAGCTCTCATCAGTGGAATTAGTGACTTTATAAAAGGGGCCTCAGGACTGATCTCCTTACTTCAACCCGGTAAGGACACAGTGAGATAGAGTTGTCTATGAACCAGAATGTTGGCCCTCACAGACATTGGACCTGGTAGTGCCTTGGCTTTGGATCTCCCAAGCTCTAGAACTATGAGAAATAAATTTAATTTAATTGTTTATGAACTACCCAATTTATGGTTTTTTATAGCAATTTGAGCAAACTAAGAAGCTCTGGTGGCCAGACTGTGCCCGACCTGTCAGAGCTCTAAGAAAGATAAAACAAAGAGTTCTTTGGGCATCATATTAGTAATTTCTTTTTCTTAGGAAGTTGTTAATCATATTTGGCAGAAGGTAGATGAATACATAGAAAAGATACCCCTTAACAAGCTCTCCCAGCAGATTATTGCTTTTCTTGTCTACTTTCTTCATTATTTCTAACATTTTATTCAGATAAGTTAACTCATGGTAGTCATACTATTAAAACATTTTATAAACTCTATAAAATATATTTGATGAATGAATGAATGACTTCTGTGGAGATATCATTTCTGTTTAGGCAGAAATCTAATAAAACTTTCAAAGGATGCAATAGGTGACCTCTGAAGGAAGTGACTTTCCCATCACTTACGGAAATTCATAGGTTAGTCCACAAATTGTTGGGGGTAAATATTAGATGTATACATGGATGTTATCTTCTAGGTAATGGGATTACCTAGGAGCTACTTTCTATTCTTAAGAAACTGCACTGTTTTCATTGCACTGTTAACCTCACTGTTTGTAAAGGTGGTTTAAATATGATCATTTTTGTTTAGCTATGGCTATACTGATTACAGTACTAGCACCTACCTAGGAAGAAGAATGTAAAAAACTGTAGACAGAGTTTTGCAATTCTAAACAAATTTTATGATAGTATAAATGTGCCAAGCTTGGGGATGCTTTTGTGTCTGCACAGTACCAGAAGAAACAGACTGTATGTAAAGGGATTTAACATTAAGGAAATCATGGTGTTGAAGAGCTATTTATTTGAAGATTCTGAAGATTTCAGGACAAGAAGAATGTATTTCTCCTGCTGAAATATGACCCTTTTCAGATTTTGTAGTGGAAATAACTCTGATTCACAAGTAACAAATAGTGAGTTTTTTTGTTTTATTTATTTATTTATTTATTTATTTTTAAAGAGAGACAGTGGAGGAGAGGGAGAGAGAGAGGAAGGGAGAGAGAGAAAGAGAGAATCAATTTTTTTTTTAGTTTTTCATGTGGCTTTTGTTGTTCCAAGACTTCATTGAGTATGTGGTGCTGGGGTTTGAACTTGCATAGTTGCACATGCTAGGCAAGTGCCATAATTGCTGAGCCACTGCTCCAGCCTCTGAGATTTTTGATTTAACATAAAAGAGGATTTAATATAGAAATCATAATATTTAAAGCCACAACTCTGGCTTGTCACAGGCAGGAGGTTTCATTGTTCACAAACACAATTATCATGGAGTGAACAGTACCTATACAGTGGAGAAGACTACTTTCAGGAACTGCTTGACTTTTGCAAATTGTCTCCCTGTAAGAAGTCATAGAGGTCTGTGGTCGCTAAGCAGCAGAACAAAATATGCAGGAAAGAGAGAAAAAGAAAAAGACGAAAAAGAAGAGGAAAGAACAGAGGCAGATATTGAGACCACTCCCAGATAATAGGTAATTGTAGTGTATGATTTTCCTTTGCTTTAAAGGAAAAATATACACTTTGAGTGCTATCCTTTGCGTGGATTTTAGTAGCAATTTTAAACAAAAGCGAATAGAGTCATATGATTTCTCAAAAGCAAATAGAGAAATACATTTAAGATTCTGCAGATAAAATTTTAAATTCTCCTCAATTAGTGATTTGACCTTGTGTTAAACAAGGGGTTTGGAATGTGGAGGGGAGGCACAGCAGAGAGCAATCAGAGAATATCTGAGGAGAATAATGGAAGAAGAGGATCAGAACAGGACCAGAAAAGAAACTTTATTCTTGGCTGTAGACAGATTTGGTTCTCACTAGTGCTTTGATAAGAAGCGGTCAGCACATCTCTGAAGTCACATATAAAACTATTTAAAATTTGTATTTATGATTCTGGTTAAATGAATTGGTATATATATATTTCATCCATGAAGGAATTTTAGTGATTCTTCATCTTTTTGTCAATATTATGACTTTTCATGTTGAAAGAGTTATTTGGACAGAAATCTAACTGAGATATACTTTATCTGACACACCTGTCCATGAATTTTTGTTTCCCACAGTAGAAAGATTAGAAAGCCCTGTAATAAGAGGACGGCTTAATCAAAACTCTTCCTATTCTAACACATTAAATATCACATTTATTGTGCCTCATTCTCTGACTTCTAGGTTTCTGGAATTGGGGTGCGGATGTATCAGTTTTTCAGTTTTTGTTTTTTTTTTTACTTTTTCAGTTTTCACAAGGCCTAGATATTAAGTGTTGAAGTACAGACCTGGGTATTAATGAGCCTAGCTAGACAGCATTTTGTAAGAGAAGTTTGCTACCTGGTTTTGTCACACTGGGAATTATGATCTTGAGCACAAATGTCAGGGAAGGCACACTTAGACACCTACCCAAAACTGTATTTTTCAAATGTGTGTTTCTGTGAATGAATCTTATCTATATAGATTGTGTTACAAAATGGACAAGCTTAAAACTCATCCCTCAGCTTCTAAATTAAAAACTCTAGGGTCAGAGTTCAGGCACATACAATCTGAAAGAAAAGATCCCATTGGATTTGAAAAAATACTACTAGTTAAGAAACAGTGATCTATAGCAATACCTGAAGGGGATAATTAATTAGAAATCTGAAGAAGATATAAAGATTACTATGAAACCAATCTCTACCTCAAAATAAGAAACATTAATACAATCCTAAATAGTGCTCAGTAAACTATATTAAATAATAAACTACTTAAAGTAGAAATCTGATATCAAATTCTAGATATTTTTCATGAAATAGGTGACTTGGTAATCTTTGTTTGGTTCTGGGCTGCAATTATTATCATTATTTTTCTAATGTCTTAGCAGTACTAATAACTTTATGCATGACACATGTCTTTTACATAAGAACATGGTTTTTTTTTGGTATGGGAGATTAAGTGGTTGTACAATTATTCATGACACATGTCAGGTTAGTCTTTATAAGTCATATTGCTGAGAAAATGTGCTTTTTCACTAACATGCTAAAATTTCTGCTTCATGACTCAGGAATATTTTTGATGTTGTGTTTTTGTGCTTGGGTACTGCTTGGAGAGTCTTCAGGTATCATGAGGAATATGTATGTAAAACCCAGCTTGAGGACTAATTGTCTTGAATACCCTGCATGTATACACACCATCAAAATCAAAGCCTCAAACCAAACCAAAAACAAATAAAACCAAATACATGATATTTTGTGTACAAATGTAGGACTCATACTCTATGTTCCATGGAAAGTTGAGATGAAGGAGCTTTGTTAAAAGTAAGAGGAGGTGATTTTCAAGGAGAGTAGGGTGGGTTTGAGATTATTTTTGATTCTGAAAAAGAACTAAAAAACAGAATTACTCATCACTCATAGTCAATTAACATTTATTGAGCACTTTCTACATGCTAAGGATTGTTTTAGGGACAATCCTTTATCCATTATCCTTAGTCATTATTTTATTGAAATTTCATGCTAATTTTTCTGTGTTGTAGAAATTACCATTCCAATTTTACAGTTGGGATTAAATGACATGCCAAATTCAATAGTTGATTAATGGAAGAATCAAGCTCCTAGCAAGAACTTCAGAGGTAAAATTCTATATCCTTTCAAAGACATCACAATAAGATTGAAAAAGAAATCAAACTAGAAATTGAGTAGAAATACAATACTTTCCCTTCCCTCTGCCACCAAAAAATACAGTCCAGTGTTACAGCGATTGAAGTCTTCCTTAATAATCATTCCTCACACACAAACTAAGGGAAATTTAGGTGCTTCTTTTTTTGTGTTTCTGTGACAACCTGTGTGTGTGTGTGTGTGTGTGTGTATAATTCCTGAGACTTTAGATCAGTGAGTTGAAGAGTGGGGTTACCATTGCATAGAATCAGGTCATGATATTTGCCAACCTATATAAATAAATATATATATATATATATATGCATATATATATATATGTTTATGTGTGTGTATATATATACTTAGAGCCTTAATTGCATTTTATGGTAATTAGTTTCTTACTTGCCTGCTTCCTCCACAAGACTGTTATTTGAGGGAAGAGATTGCATCTGAGTTATTTTCATAATTACCTTCATAGCCCAGTGTTGAGCACAGCATCTAACACAGAGGAGACAATCACTGAATATTTTTAGAATAAATGATTCAAAATGTTAACATAAAAGAGTTGCTAGTTCACATTGTATTAGGTTATTCCACATTCCTTCTGGAGCTGCTGCCAAAGATGTTTAAAGAACTTTTAAATTTTTCCAGAACTTTCCACAGAGCACTTTTCATCTCCTTATTCCTGAGACTGTAGATCAGGGGGTTGAAGAATGGGGTTACCATTGCATAGAACAAGGTCATGATCTTTGGCATCAAGGTGGAGTGGCTGGACCCAGGACTCACATGCATTACCATAATGGTACCATAGAATAGAACCACCACAGCCAAGTGGGACCCACAGGTAGAAAATGCCTTATGCCGACTGGATGCTGAGGGCAACCGAAGAACAGCCCGTAGAACCAGAGCATAGGAGATAAGGATGAAAAAGAAGCTAAGGAGGATAATGAGGGAACTTAGGGTGTAGCTAGTGAGTTTGGACATGGGGGCAGGGACACATGAAAGGGTCAGCAATGGGCCAGAGTCACATACAAAATGATCAATTACATGAGGACCACAGAAAGGCAGTTGAGAGATAAGAATAACAGGTATAAGATACCAGAGGAAGCCACACACCCAGCAGGAAACCACAAGGTTGAAACAACGTTGTCCAGTCATAATTATGGCATAATGGAGAGGATGACAGATGGCAAAATATCTGTCAAAGGCCATTGCTGAGAGAAAGAAGCACTCAGTAGAGCCCATAGAAAAGAAAAAATATAACTGCAGGAAGCAACCAGTGAAAGATATGGTCTTGGTCTCTGAGAGGAAGTTAATCAGGGTGTTTGGGACAGTGGAGTTGACATACCAGATCTCCAGGAATGCAAAATTCCCCAGCAGGATATACATAGGGGTGTGGAGATGCTGATCCCAACAGACAGCACAGATAATGGCTCCATTTCCCATGAGAGTCAGGAGGTAGATGATGGAGAAGAACATAAACAGCACAACCTGAATCTCTGTACTGCAGGGGAATCCCAGAAGCACAAATTCACTCACTGATCCAGAAGAGGTTCCCAATCCAGAGGTGTTCATTGAGTGTAAGCTGTGCTGCAATGATATGTGATTATCATGAGGCCCGATCCAAACAACTGAGTACACCAACAAGACCCTGTTTGATCTGATCTTTTCTTCCTTAATCTTATCCCCTTCCCTCTGCCCACTCAAGTCCTATAGCTCAATAAGGGAGTTTGCACTTCTGCCAAATGCTGCTCTAGGTACCTAAGAGGTCTGTTGATTCTTCCATCTTTCTTTCTCTTTATTTATTATTCCTATGCACTTTCCGTTTTCTATCTTCTTTTTTTGAACTACTTGTCTTTCTTTTTTGACTTGGGTTACCGATACTTGCAGTTTACATTGTTCATCAATTGCCTCTTTCAGGAAATGTTGCTGGACTTCACAATCATGTATTAATTATTTGTTCTGATCTCATAGCTTATGTATGTGTATACTAAGCTTTATTGTATCTGGTCACCTTCTTCCTTTACTCCTATGTGAGTTTCATGAAGAGATAAGTTGTATTTTTCATGTGTATATTATCAGTGCCTAACACAGTGCAAGCTACTTCATAGGCATGCCAAAATATTTACTGAATTAACATTAAACATAAGAATTATTATTTTAAGTTAGAAGGAATGAGAAGTAACTCTCTACAAGCTTCAGAATTTTTTGTACCGAAAATGTTCACTTTATACTGTTTATCATGGACATTTCTTTTCATATGTTAATTTATACACTAGACCATAAACCTCTTAGAATATAGGCCATGTGTTAATCATCTTTGATTCCTTTTCACTATGTGAGTATGTGAGTATATGTGTGTGTGTGTTTTGCCTAGGATCAAACCCAGGGCCTTGTGCATGGTAGGCAAGTGCTCTGCCACTGAGCTCTATGCCTACGCCCTCTTTTCAGTATCGAATCTTATAGGCAATATGTGCTTTGTAATTGCTCATTAAATACTTAAATTTTTATTTCTGCCCCCCAGTGGATCTAAATACAGGAAGCTTCCCACATGAATCATTTCAAAAGTGCAAGTGCCATTCTCTTGTACATTGACACTGAATGGTGGGGGCAGATGAGAGCAAGGGCAGGTCAAGAAGAGGAGGTGTCTGACCAGTACAGTATAACACTATAGGAACCAAATGTACCAGTTTTACCAGAACTGTCTGAGTTTTAGTTCTAAAACTTTTTCATTTAGGCCCAGAGAAAGAAGAATGATTTGATCACCATCCCATATAAGATCCTGAGGTTGACATAGCCTACCTCAAAACTGCACCTACACTGGTGCCCTTGGATTCTACTGAGGTCTTTCCCTTTGAGTTTTCCCACGGAGAACAAGGAAAGTCTTCACTATGACCCATGAGAGTATTAAGAAGATATGTGGAAGTACCAGAAGACCCTTAGGAATCTCAAGAGGCTGCTTGAATTTTCTTGAGAACTGCTTGAAGTCCTGTGCAGTGTGAGTGCACTGATGTGGAAATACAAGACCAGGGTCCTTGGGTAGATGCTGCCCTGATGCTTTTATTTCCCACAATTCTAGCACTTTTGGACCCTGGAGTTGTCCTTTGAGTTGCTTTTCTTTTCTTTGCTCAGTTTAGTTAATTCAAATTTCTTTAAAGGTGTTGTCTGAAGAAAAGTACTCTATGAAGTCCTTGAAAAAGAGGAAATATAACTGGAGGAATTAACTAGTGAGACTGATGGACTCGGCATAGAAGGATTTAGGGATTGGTATTCTGGTTTAACTAGACTGATGATTTTATAAAATATTTAATGATCTTATCTTTGATGATCAATCTAATGAAGAAAAAGTATAACATTTTAGATTAATTTGGTTTCCTCACTTAGGGTAAGAAATTCTTTACTTCTCCCAAAGACCCTTCTGATGTTAGTATTAAACACATTTATCTATGTCAGATTCTTCCTTTAGAAGTACTTAGAATTTCTCCCTGCTGGTCAATACTTTGGTTTGGCCAAGTTTTTTTTTGTTTTTTTGTTGTTTTTTTTTTTGTCTTTGTGTGCTTCCTCACCTTGCCATGCATGATATCATAAAATCTATTTCATGATATCATAAAATCTATTTCTACCATATAAAGCCATTAGTGTGATTTTCACAGCTATGACTATTTACTAGTTAGAACATTTTATATGCATTTAAGTAAAAACTAAATACAAAGAGCTAATATTCTTTAAAATTCATTTATGAGACACCTTAAGACTAATTTGATTTCCTAATTTCATAACGTACTAGGACTTCTCAGTGTGTGGTAATAGTTTATTGAATTTTTTTGTTCCAATCCTGAATTTCTTTGAAGTCCTGTAATTACATGTAGATACAACTTCAAAAACATAACTGGAAAAATAATCTTTTAAATCTATCTGAAATTATTTATTATTATTTATTTATTATGAAGAGTTATAACTGAACTCTTATTTCAAAAGACATCATACTACACCTTATAGCAATTAAAAATACTAGACAAATTAACATTTTAGAGATCAGATTCATCTGTACTTACCTCTGATAATGAAAAACGCTTTTTTCTCCAAAATGAAAGGTGTTTGGGTTTTGTCCTTCAGATCTTTCATTAATGATACCACCACTAATAACCACCACCACAACAAATTACGATTCTCTCTCTAGAAAAAAGGAGAAAGCCATGATTTGGTTTCTGAATATCTGGGAGCTGTAACTTGATAGGAGCCACACACTAACATCAGCTGTGTCTTCTCAATATCAGTCTCAAAAATGTGGAATTTTACACAGCAATTAGAAACAATGATATTGCAGCCTTTGAAGGTAAATGGATGGCAATGGAAGAAATTATGCTGAGTGAAATCAGCACAACCCAGAGAACCAAGGGTCGAATGTCTTCACTCATCTATGGAGGCTGAGAAATGTGGTCTATTATCAGATGTTAAATCCAGATATCGTGTATTGTTACACAACCTAATAATTTTTTTAGAGATTTGTGGGAAGGGGAAGGGAGGGATAAGGAAGGGTAACTGGGGGGGCACTCTTGGGGGTAAATCTA
>PVKS010038694.1:0-17751 GCA_004027875.1 Aplodontia rufa
GTGTGGAAGTTTTTGTCACTTCATAATACTATGAATTTTTTGAGTAGATAGTGTTTGCATATAATGAAGTGTTTGCTTCAGATTTGCAGAAATGGAAAGAAATATTGGTGTGACTAGCTTGTTTTGATGGAATAAAAATTTTTCTTTTGCAAAGAGGGAGATTTGGATCATGACACCTGAAGAGCCCTTCTATGAAGAAAGCACTCCACTTGGGCATAGGTGGAGGCCACCAGCCCTGCTGTGCTGGACAGGGAGCAGACCCTTTCTGTGTATGTTAGAACCCTGTGCTTAAAATACTCTCTTAAATTATTTTCTAGTCCTTTTGTGTAATATATCATTGTAGTATGTCTTCAACTGTTTTATCCAAAATAAACCCCCAGAGGAAAATGGTTTTGATTCACTTTGGGTTTTTGGGGGTTTTTTTTGTTTGTTTGTTTGTTTTGTTGTTGTTTGTTTGTTTTTTGTCTTGTTTCAAGTCACTATTGATTTACCAAAATGAAAAAGGAAATAAAGGTCTGACCTTTCTCGCTTTTAAAGAAAAAAATACATTTTGAGAAATAAAATGCCTAAAATTCCAGTAATTCAGCATGGTGTATAAGAAAATACCCCAACACTAACAGAAAAGCGACCTGTAAGGACTCTATTTCCAGTTAATTTAAATGGATAAAATTGTGAGATGTATGTAAACTCAAAGTCCTCCAACACTGTAAAATGTAAAAGCATACTAGAATATTAGAGGTTTAAAATATCACTTCTTGATTACAGAATACTACCATTGTTAAACCACTGACTTAGTTATATGGTTAAAGAATAGAAGTGCCCACTCAGCAAGTCATGCTGCCATGGAAAGCCTTTTCAGGTACACTTGTGTGTGACTCTCTTCTATGGTTTTTGTAGTATAATTCAGAGTTTTCTAAATATGGGTTGAGGTATTTACTATGTTGTGTCACATGTTGGGGACATGATAACTGCTGGGAAAGGTTATATTAAATTCAAGTGATGTCATGGAAGGTGGTAGAGGAAGAATTATTAGGAATCCATCTCTCCACCTTGAAAACAATCGGACTGGTAAAATGTCTGATGTAACTCTTGGAACTTAATTCAGCCAGTATACTACAGTTAATTTCAGCTAGTGCCTGCCTGTCCCCTAAGCCCTGTGGTAGGGAGCTACAGTCCTACAGCTGCTTAAAAGCATTGGAATGGGCACCCAGAAGCTTGTCTTCCATGTTTTGGATTTCTGTGTTCTGATTGCCAAAAGCTTATGATGATGGATTGATGAGCCACCATTGTTGCAAACCCCTATTAGCTAAAGTAGCATAAAGTAATTAAAGGGCCAGTGCTTTGTTTCTTTACTTTCCCCCTCTCCCCATTTAGGGCCAGACATAAAGGATTAGGACTTTCAAAAGCTTAGGATAAGGAATTTTCAAAAGCAACTGCTTGTTCTGGGGAGTTTAGAATGTTGTTGCACATTTTCAAGGAAGGAAGGAATGTGTAAGCTTTGAGAAGATCGTAAGCTTATATATCAAGCTGATCTGTGGTACAGATAACCTATATTATAGAACAGAGCCAGTAAATAGTAGGAAAGGGACAGAATATGATTTCTAGAGTCACCCCATAAGATTCAAAGGTCAAGTTTTCAACTACAACAACAAAATCACAAGGCATACAAAGAAATCTGAAAGTATGGCTCATTAAAGTAAAAAGATAAATTGATAAAATTAAGTATGCTCAAGATGTTAAAGGAGGGCATAGGCAAAATCAGGAATTCAGTATTTGAATAAAAGAAATAACACTAAAATAGACAACAAAAAGGAACCAGTGATTTCTGGAGCTGTAAAGGGACAAGAACTGAAATGAAGAATTTACTGGAAAGATTCAGAAGCAGAGATTGAGCAGGATAAGAATGAAACAGTGAACTGTACATTGAACAATTGAAATTATCAAGTCTGAGGAACAGAAAAAAAGGTGGAAAAATGAACAGAGCCTTGGATCTGCAGACAAACAGCGAGCAGACCAACATATTGTAATATTTCCAAAATTTAAGAGATGGGAAGAAAAAATAATAAGTGACAATTTCCCCAATTTGATGCAAGATACGAAACTTGCTTCAAATTGATGCAAAACCCAAAGAGATCCACACCAGGACTCAATGAAAATGTCTGAAGACAGGGCAACAAGAGTCAAGTGACTGTGACTTCTCAAGTATACAGGACCCTAGATAAGAGGGTTATTATATTTCTCATCAGAAGTCTTGGAAACCAGGGCTGGGGTTGTAGCTCTGTGGTGGAGAGCTTGCCTAGCATTAGTGAATCCCTGGGTTTTATCCCCAGCTCTGGAGGTGGTAGGGGGTGAGAGAAAAGAAAGAAAAAGTAATCTTGGAGTCCATAAGGTAGCAGGGTGACATATGCAAAATACTGTAAAAGGAATAGTCATCTGAGAATTGTGTTTCTGGCTAAAATTGTCCTTCAAAAATGAAGGAGTGTTGGGAGCAGTGGATTCACCTGTAATTCCAGCTACTTGGACACTGAGGCAAGAGGATCACAAGTTTAAAGCCAGCCTGGGCAACTTAGTAAGGTCCTAGTCAACTGAGTAAGACATCCTAAAATAAAGAAGTGCTGGGATGTGGCTCAGTGGTTAAGTGCCCCTGATCCCCAGTACCAAACACACATTAAACTAAAAAGCTTCTGTACAACTAAAGAGTTAGTCAAGGGTGTCAAGAGAGAAGCTATAGAATGGGGGGAAAATCTCTGCCTGCTACACCTTGGAAAGAGGGCTAATACCCAGAATATACAAAGAACTCAAAAAACTGAACACCAAACCCACAGTCCAATCAGTAAATGGGCTAGGGAGCTAAATAGAAATTAAAAGCCCATAAATATATGAGAAAATGTTCTACATCACTAGTAATCAGAGAAATGCAAATCAAAACTTCACTGAGATTCCACCTCACTCCTGTCAGAGTGGCAAAAATGAAGAATACAAACAATGACACATGCTGGAAGGGTTGTGGGAAGAGAGGAACACTCACACTATTGGTGAGACTGCAAGCTTGTGCAGCTACTCTGGGAAGCAGTGTGGAGACTCCTCAAAAAACTAGGGCTGGAATCACCTTATGGCCCAGCTATCCCATTCCTGGGTATTTTCCCAAAAGAGCTAGAATCAGCATATTATAGAGATACAGCTTTATCAACGTTTATAGCAGCTCAATTTAATAGCTAAACTACGGAACCTACCCAGTTGCCCCTCACTGGATAAGTGGATTCAAAAACTATGGTACATATATACAATGGAATTCTACTCTGCTATTAGAGAGAATGATATCATGCCATTTGCAGCCAAATGGATGGAGATAGAAAAAATTATGCTGAGTGAAGTATCCCAAACTCAGAGACTGAAGGGCTGAATGTTTTCTCTCCTATGTGGAAGCTAGAATACAATTGGAAACAGACTGAAAGTTGGCTAAACTAATAATAACCTCAACATGGGTGAATTTTTACACGAGTAGGGGGAACCATGCCTATGATGCTGGGGGATGAAGGGAGCAGAGCAGGGAGGGAGGGATTAGGAGGGGAACATCAAGGCAGTTGAAGGGAGTGAGTAGGGGGTAATTGACCCAGTGGGGAACCTTTGACCTCCATAAGTCCAACTAACATGGTGGGTATAGTAGGGGAAACATGGGATCAGGGAGAACTCAAAGCGGGGAGATCATGAACTGGCATCAGCCTTGGCTTGCTCTGTCAATATCCACGTGTTCATAAATGTAACAACTCCCTCCCATATGTAAAACTATGTTGAACGAATAAACAACAAACAAACAAGCAAACAAAAAACTCCAAATGCCTGTGCTTCAACATGGAGTCTCAGGTCAAGCATCCTCGCCCATTTTTAGGTTCTGAAATTGTAGAAAGGTAGAATCAGAGTACCACTGGCAACTAACACCTGATTTCACCTCCTTATAGACAAAATGGACAAATGATCATCTGGTAAGGAATGAAAAAATATTGGGTTTAGGAAATGGAGTGTGGTTTTGGGAAATATATAGAGAGAAGGAAATTTAAACACATCTGAAAACAACATGCCCCTCGTAATGACGCATGAGAGTGGAACAGCACAAGGGAGAGAAGTTGCTGAAGTTAACAGGAGGGTTTGTGTTCAGAAATGTGTGGCTATGATGGCGTTTTCTAAAAACATGCTTTTGAAGGAAGCAATACTCAAAGAACCTTGACACTCCATGCCAGGTGACTCTGGTGGCCAAATCATTTCGGGACCCAGTGAGTACACTGACACGTCCCCCTCATGCAGTTCCACAGTGACTATTGGCATATTCATGCCTGAGAGGTCTCAAGGTGAAGTGCTGTGTTAAGACTTTGTATAACCCTGTGTGTTTCCCCGCTTCATTCTTTCACCTGATCTACCCATTTCTGTGGCCACTTTCATTTTGACATGTACATGTGTAGCTGTCAGAGAGCCGAGAGCCGGTCTGGAGGCGGAGAGATGAGTTTGATGCAGCAGACTGAGGGCTCAGGGGCATCGCCTGTGAGTGTGGAAATCTACTTTATTCTCCCCCCACCCTAGTAGTGGGAGTTGAACCCAAGGGTGCTGTACCACTGAGCTTCTCCCCCAGCCCTATTTTTTTTTTGAGACAGGGTCTCATTAAGTTGCCCAGGCTGGCTTTGAACTTGCAATGCTCCTGCCTCAGCCTCCCAAAAGACTGGGATCATAGGTGCACACAACTATGCCCAGCGGGAACAGACTTAAAAACATACCATTGCTTTTCAAACACAAGGATGAATTTAATAAAATGAGAGAATGACAGTTTTTCCAAGAATGGTGCTCCAGCTTCCCTCCCCAAGTAAAATAACACAGCTAACTGCAGGCAGGCCTTTTGGCTGTGTTTTGAGTCATTGAAAATCCTAAGGAAACTACTACTTTAAAAGATTATACTTCACACTTGTCCAAATGATCCCTTATTCATCCAGTTAGTATGTATCGTGACCTCTGTGTCTTATGTAGAAATATTTAACATAGTCATGAGTTCTTGGGAGACAGTTAATCCAGTTGCAAGTTACAGCAGGACAAGAGTAACTTAGGCATTTCTATTCTTGACAAATAGCTAATAGCTGGATTTGGCTTCCTGGTAATTCTTTCAAAATCTGAGGCAATTAAGAGGCCAAGAGTCCCATTCAAGGGCTATCCAAAGGTGGTAAGCAACATTTAGCTACTACATGGTTAGTTCAGATCTCTATTTGTGGGATTTTCTCTTCTTCCTCAATTTATAAAAAGAACTTTAAAAAATTTTAGAACTTGTGTATGGAGAAAATAATGTCCTTCCTGCAATTAGGCAGATGAAAATACAAAGAAATGAAGCAAAAGGGGAAATGAAGATGACATGACAAAGTAGATTAAAAGATCAATTAGTGACTTATAAGTGATTAGCAACTGAGTGCCCTTTTCTCCCTCTTTGGTCAAGGTGTATGACTGCATTTAAACCAGGGTCTGCCCCCCTGCAGGCACAGCCTTTTCTGGCTGGGGCCCTTCCTGGCTAATGCTCTTCTCCCTGCTTCCCACACTGTGTATCTTATGGCACTCCACAAACTGGGCCACTTCATCTAAGTGGGGCCACCACTTAAACAGAAACCTCTCTGCCATGATTCTCAGCCAGGGCGTGACTCTCACTTCGCCCCTGGCTGCCCTCTCCAGGAGCTCTTCCAGTTCCTCCTGGACCAGGTAGCGGCAGCTGTTAACTTCCCTGAGATCTGGGTTGATCGTAACATCCTTCTTCACCAACAGAAGGTAACAGATCTCATGTTCTCCCCAAATGTGATCTGATTTTGCCTTGTAATGGTATCTTGTCATAAACACAATGTCATCCAGAGAAAGCTGTGTGCAGAAATTGAGGCAACGTTAATAACACTAGGGCAAAACAGCATGTGCAGAACAAAGGAGAAATAAACTCATTTGTTTACCTGAGAGGAGATAAATAATTTTCGATGGTCATTGATAATTACCCAAACCTTAATTTTAGCTAATTTTTTTTCTCAAAGAGGAAATCTAAAACTTTGTTGGCACCAACACAGAAATGAAATTGATTCAAGGAATGGTAAATCATTTTGGCAATGCACAATTTTAATGCAGATTTAGTGCATAAAACCACCTTTTAAAATCACCATAGAGATCTAGGGAGGCTACAAAACAGCAAAGCTTGGCGACTCCCTGAAAAGTTAGTTATCCTTGGCAGGATGTGATCTTTCTCAGGTTGTTTCCTCAATGTCATGATGATGGACAAATACCAGGTCCTTGTTTGGGACACATGTGGCATGAATGTTCTTTCTCTCCAAAAATGATGATGATGTGGCCAAGTGACACTGATGATTTCAAAAATGATGAAAACTGACTGTAGGTGTAGTCTTGTTTTTAACCATTGGTGGTCTCAGCAGCCATTGGTCTCATTGCTCTAGAACAGCCAGAGAGGCTGTTGCTTAGGTCTGTTTCTGTCCTCTATTGTCATTTGAAACCAGTGTCTGTGATGTGTATGGCTTAAGTCCAGGGACCCAAGACACTTTGTGTATTCACTCAGAAACTTTTTCTAAGGAGCAACAGTCCTGTTAACATTTCCAGGATCACAGAGACTGCTGGTAGTTTACACTAGTGTCAGCATAAGAGGTTCGGTCCATGGTCGCCTAACTCCAGTGCTCTGGGCAAGATAAGGCATAGCTAGCTTCATGGAGGAAGGGCATGGTGGAGGAAAGCTGCTCATCTCATGGTAGCCATAAAGCACAGAGAGCTAACTAAAGTTTTGTGTACTCAAACCTGAATAATAATCTGAGTTTGGTTTCTTTGTGTCCTATTTTGGAGAACTGGCTCCTACACCCTCAACAACAGAAAATCCAAGGAAAACTAACCAGCTTTGAGAGGAAAATATCCATCCCTCTCACATATAAGCTTTAAAGATAAAGGTGACAAATGGATAGCCAATGGTCACAGATGATCCTAGACATTCTTTTTAGTGCTCACTTGCCATTTCTTTTTCAATTTTTGCAGAAAGATTTATAAACAATCCTAACCCTCTCCAGAACAAACGAATGTGTGCCCAATCCTCTGCAACAGTGCCTTACTGAGGCCAAGGGCACAAATCCCGTTCCTCGAATAGCCCAGCTGTCCCAGGGCGGATATGGGTACCTGCTCCTGGGGAATTCCCAGCTCAGCCTGCAGGCGTCTCAGGGCTGCCCTTCTCACTCCCAGGGCATCTTTCTCTTCCAGTTCTTCAGGATTGCTTAATGGGTGACTAGAACAGGAGTCAGTAAAATGCCCTGAAAAGACATTCAAGGGAAGCATTCCCATTACTTTATTCCTGAAAATTGAATACATAAAAAGGCAGATCTTTGGATAAAATCATCTGTCAGCATCAGCCTGGCAGCTAGGTAGGGCAGGTTTTTCCATAGGTGCTCAGGGCAGAGTCTGTGACCCTGCTCCCATGGGCTCAAGGTCTGGGTGAGGTGCATCCTCGCAGAACTGTTCCTAAGAAGGGTCGGCCTTGATTGCCTGCTGCAGGTGCTCACCCACATGCCCTGTTGCACTCTCCAAGTAAGGCTCAGGACAGGGAGCAGCTTTCATGCAGATTTATGTCCCACAACAGATATGAGATTCATTTGAGAGCAAGAAGAGGTGAGTGTATGTGTGCAGTGTGGGTGGGTTTAGAGGCTGCATTGAGGAAGTAGAGGGCACAGAGTGTTGGGTGTAGGACACACTGGCCCAAAATATGATAGCAGTAATAGGAAACTGGGAAATGCCACCCCTAAACTGATGCTTTTGACTCCAAACTGAGAGAACCTGTAGAATAGCAAGTGGAGGGAGGGGCTTGCTCTGAACTTGCCCTTCTGACTACAGACAGATCCTCCAAAATGAAAACAACATCATAATCATAAATAATCTCTCCTGGTATCCTGGGAAGTCTGTAAGATGTCCCACCCAGACAACTTTTCAGAAGCTGCCACTCATTCTGACAGCTTGTCTTTCAGAGTTCTTATTACTTGGGATGCTTTTATATCCACATCACAGGACATTTATTTCCCACATGATTCCTTCATTCACTCTCCCCTAACTTGTCCTCCTTTCTCCCAGATGCTCTAGCCCTATTGCTTTTTGAAGCTCAGGATACATGAGCATCATCATCTGGCTCTTGCAGTTTCATGTTTCACGGGGCTCCCATGCTTATGCATGTAATTGAAATGTGTTTTTCCTGTCCATTTGTCCACTTTCAGTTTGTTTCATGGACTTAACAAAGGGTAGAAGGAGAATCTTCTCTTTTCCTTAGATGAAGGACAGTTCACAAGCAGTTTTATGGAAAGAATTTAGGCTATAATACCTTTGCCCAAGTTTTCTTAGTGAAAGGTATGACTTCCTTTACCCAGATAATAACAATAGCTAGGCTGGGGAGGGTACTTCTCACCTCACTCTATCCCACTTAGTTTGGCTTCATAGAGGAGTAAAACTTACCTGGCAAAACAGAGATTGTTTGGAGAATGACTAAGATGTATCCACTAAACCTCAGAGAAAGAACTAAGGAAAGAAGTGATCTTTCATTGCTGTAGTCTTCTGTGCTGGGGCTCCATCCACTTTCCATGGGTTAGGCAAGGTGTCATTTTGAAAATTCAAGGACATTTCATACTAAAGCACTTTAAATGACCACAGCTGATATAAATGCTATCCTCTTTTTTAAAAAGGCTTTTCCTACCTGTGCCATCATCTTAGGAAGTAGAGAAAAATTGAATCCTAAGTTGAATTGTATGAAAATAGTCTCTATCACTACCTCCTTAACTTTATGCTTAAATATTATTTATTTTAGTCCCCTATTTTCTTAGACTGATAAGTTCTTTGTATTTAAATAGCTTTACATTGCCAGCAAAGCAAAAGAACCCACCCCAAATGCCAAACTAAAAACTTAATTACAAAACAAAAATCCAGCCCGTTAAAGAAATGTCAGTCTAATATGCATGAGTCTGTAGTCTCCTTCAGGATGAGCTGACTGTCATCTAAATGAGACTTAGATACTGGTCATGCAGATAATTCATGTCCTAGATTCCTCCAGATCAAATTACATGGAAAGGTTCTCCAAAGTTAGGGGTTCACCTGAACAGACTCACCAGGGAAAACGAGCTTAGTGTCCGATCGCTGCTGAATCAGGATTTTCTTTTCTGTGTTGAACAAAAGCACACAGAAGGCTCGGTGCAACAGCCCTAAGAGGGTAAATGCCCATTAGTGTGAGTGCCCAGGTAGAGTCCCTGCAATAGTTGTCTGAGCTT
Organism: Aplodontia rufa; assembly: GCA_004027875.1. NCBI lineage: Eukaryota > Metazoa > Chordata > Mammalia > Rodentia > Aplodontiidae > Aplodontia > Aplodontia rufa. The sequence continues at coordinate 9,303 of PVKS010038694.1, forward strand.
TTTGCTTTGTCTGTATCTCATCTGAAAAATCTAAGATATGGTACTTATGTAGGACAGGGAATGTGCAATTGCCTAAATTGACATTACGGAAACTCTGGTTAATTAAAACTTGTTTTACAAATTAAAACTCAAAATGAAAATGTAGCTTGTCAGAGAAAACAAGAAGTGGAAGTTAGTTAAAGTGGGAAATAAAAACAAAAACAGATTTTGTTCATGACTGTGCAGTAGGGGAAAGAGTCCTCAGTGTAGCAGTTGGGGATTTACAGCTAAGGGGCAGAGTGAGGAAGACCTATGGAAAATTACTAAGAGGGAGCATCTGGGGCAAGGGGGTTCTGATTAGGTCCATGAGATTAATAAGATTCTTTCTCAAGACAGACTTGGATGGTCAGACATCACCTGAGTGTGGTGTGACATGAGGATCTGATCAGATACAGAGGGTGGGAGACTCTCTGAACTAAATTAGCAGGATTCTGGTCCAAACTGGATTGTCAAGGGAGTGCATGTTGTCTATCAGGGTCAGGACTCTGATGATACTTGGGTTGAGCAGAGGCTGTGCCAAGGTGGGCATCTCAGAATCTTCTCTCAAAGATGAGAAGCTGTGAGAGTACAAGGTGACCATGGGGTTTTCTAAAGCAAAAAGCCTGGATTCTGTCCTCTCTACATCTCTGTCAGGTGGGAAAAAAATAGAAAATCTTGCAAAATAAATAAATGTGCCAGGGCTACCTTTATTGATGTTCTTGTTCAGATGGCAGTTCCTCTTGGTGTCCACACCAAGGACCTTATCATTTTCGTCAACAACAATTAGCATTTCATCTAAGCGCTGTAGTTGATATTCACTGACCCAGTCAAGGTTGACTTCAGACATAGCTGGTAGCTGGATCTAGCCTGGAATGGATGCACACAATTTCCTCTTTTTGCAGAGGATGTTATATAATTTTGCTACTTGTTACCATGCACCTCAGGATTTATCATATAGTATTGAAGTAGGATAGTTGTTAGATATAGAAGGGTACAATGTTTATAATTTAGTGTCTTTCTGAATAGGAAATATTGGATATATATTATATACATATATACATATACATATGGTCATGCTATACACACACACACACACACACACACACACACACACACACACACACACAATGTTCCCCAGGGTTCCTTCAATGAAGATTCAAACAGCAAACCCCACAAAAGAAACAAGGGAAAGTTCAGGTAACACTCTTCATAGTGTTTGAGGGTAAAGTCACCAGGGCTGCAACAGATGTAGAGATTCCACCACCTTTTAGAAAATCCACATTGCCCTGAGAAAGCTTCATGCATCCTCTTCAGCGCCAGAGAGATTCTCCTAAAACAATTTCCCCAGATCATATTTTCAACACCATTTATTTTCATCATTACTTCCTACTTTTCAATGAATAGAATTTGCTTCTGTTCCTATCATTATTTTTTATTTTCATCCATCTTTTCATGGTCTTAGCAAAGAGTCTGCTTCACTAGATATGTGAACACAGCACAGAAGGTGAATGCAAAGAGAACAAGGGCTGAATTAGTACAAAATTTGATCAATAAGAGAAAAAATACCTACAAGAAAAAAGATTTGCACTAACCGTTCCTGGAAATTTGAGACTCCTGGGTATCAGTTGTGGAACTTAGTGCCCAAGTTGAACCAGGGTCTTTTATACCTTTGGGATGTGGAAAGATACTAGCTAGGATGTTCTCACAATTTGTATTCTTAGCAAGAAACCACACCCTGACCTCCCTCTGTCTGTCAGTTAGACCTCTGCTTGTTCATGCTACTCATTTTCTTTTGAAAAATTTCATTCATCCCATAAATGAATGTTCCAGGCATCACTCAAAGAGGCAGATTATACCATCTCCAGTGCCTTGGAATATAACCATTTTCAATTTTTCTTTTCTTAAAGAAAGAATGAGAGTGTGTGAGAGAGAGATAAAGAATCAATTTTATTTATTTTTCATCTGGTTTTAGTTTCTCAACACTTAGTTATGTACATGGTGGTAGGGTTTGAACCTGGATCCTTGCACATGCCAGACAAGCACCCCACCACTGAGCCATCACTCCATCCTGTTTTCCAACTTTCAATAGCTTGTTTTGAAAATTGGATGATCATAGAAAATCATTTTGATACAACTTCACTTTTTCTTTAGTGCATTTAGTTTTTAAATTGGGACAAATTATGTTCTGTTGCATAACATGTTAATGTATGATTAAGGTGGAATTTCAAAGAACTACTGTAATGTGACAAATGAAGCAAGACACCTGTGGAACTTTCAGGAAGCAGGTTTAATTTAGCTGCAGCTCAGCTCAAGGGGTGATTAATTGCCACAAATCTTAAGTGGCAAAGAGAGGTGCTCTTTGAAACTTATACAATCTTAGGGGATTATAAAGTCAGTTAGCACCTGTTACTGTTTGATTTCCCAACAGTTAAAGCCCATAAGTAACTGGCTTATCTGTGGAATAGGAATAGAAATTATAGCTTTTTTTTTTAAGAGACAGTTTTTTTTTAAATTTAGTTTTTCATGTAGCTTTCATTACTTGGGCACATCTTTGTGTACATGGTGCTGGTGTTTGAACTCACGTCCTTGCGCATGCCAGGCATGTGCCATAACTGCTGAGCCACTACTCCAGCCCTGAAACTGTAGCTTTAAGACATAACAAGAGAGGAAAATTTTTAAAAATTGCTAGTTTGGTTTTTATAGCCCTTGCAATGATCTCTTGCAATGATGTCTTTCACATTTCCTCTAGCTTTGTAAGACCCAAGAAACCTCAGACCACACAGAAGCTTAGCTGTATAATGTAATCCTTACAAGAAGCAGGGTAGAATTACATTACAGTAACATAATTTGGGTAGGGTTCTCATGTTTTTCATCTACCACATTTCCCCCCTTTTATGCACTGATTTAATCTATGGGTTATAAATCAGATAGCATCCTCCTCCTCTTTTCTTAAAGCTGTAAATAATGTCATAACTTCGACTGCTCTTTTCCTTTCAATAGCTGCCCCTATGGTGGTTTTAATGCACAAAGGAAGCATCAAACAAGTTAACATAATTCCTACTATGTCAATTATGCTCTAAATCCACCCAGAGTAGAAAACAAGCCTCCAAACAAACAGCTAGGACCCCATTCTTTAATTCCTTTCCAAGTTTGAACTGGCACACGTGTCAATTTTCTCATGTTGCTAGCTATGTTTTTGACCATCGTCATCTGTCTGGAGACAACAATCCGAACTGTTGAATTTTCCACAAACTCCTCCTTCAGCCATCAAGTAATCTAATGCTAAGTGGTTTTGAAAGATATCCCCCGACATCTGGGTTTGCCAAGTGGCTAGGAGGTCTAAGGCTGAAGCAGTGTGATTAGTAATAAGTTACAACACAACTTGTACTGAATAATTTGGTTCACAATGTAAACAGGAGTTCTGTAACCCTAACTTCCATCCTGTGCCCAAATGACTGGGTCATAGTGGCAACTATGGGAATTGTCACTTATCTTCATCCCAAGTTTGTTGACCTCCTAGAGCAAGTCCATCCCCAAAGGCCTTCTTTTTCCTTGATTCTGGATCCTCATACAAGGGGACCCCTAGGTCACTTCCAGTGTTGTTTGGCAGTAAGAAAATATACAGGTCTGATAATACCAATAGTACAAGTCCTCCTCCCATTTGTTTGGAGGTGGGTGAATGTCTTTTTCTCCCAAATAAAAAACAGCTTATTTGGTGCTTTTCATTCAGACTAGGCTGGGTTACTCCAGAACTTATGGATCTCAGGGATTCCCTGAAAAGAACTGAAACATTATCAAACAATCAAGAACCAATGTATATATACTTAGTTATCCAGGGCTAATGCCAAATCATGGATGCCCAGCTTGGGTTTCCCCTGTTGCTGTTTCCCCCAGAAGAACTCTTGTGTTAAATGGGTACTTGTGGAGGAATGACATCTGCTTCTGAGATGGTTCCCCCATATTCCCACTTTCCAGTCTCCTAGGAGTTCTTCATATACCCTCCCCCCTCCCCATCCCCCTCCCTACGCCTCCAAGTAACCTAGGAAGCCATCCCTCTATTGCATTGAGAATCATACAATTTGAAGTTATTGTTAGCTTAGCCATCTAACCTACTGCTTCCTGATGTATTCTAGCTTCCACAGATGAGAGATACCATTTCGCCCTTGAGTCTCTGGGATTGGGATACTTCACTGAGCATAATTCTTTCCATCTCCATCCATTTGGCTGCAAAAGCCATAATATCATCTTCTCTAATGACCGAGTAGTATTCCATTGCATATAAGTACCAAAGTTTTTGTATCCACTCATTGAGTGAGGGGCATCTGGGTTGGTTCCATAGTCTAGCTATAGTAAATTGAGCTGCTATAAACATTGTGATATCATCACTTTTGTAGCTAAGGATGGAAATGGAAAAAATCATGCTGAGTGAAATATCCCAAACACAAGGACTTAAGGGATGAATGTTTTCTCTCATATGTGGAAGTTAGAGTAAAACCTAAGATACGATGAAAATTAGCTAAGTTTAATTAATAAACCCACCAACGTTGAAGTATCATATAAGCTGTGAGAACTATAGCTATGGAGGAGGATGGTGGGAGGGAGGGAGAGAGGGATGGAAAAGGGAGATTATCACTACAGCTGGATATACTTGACTCCCATGAGAAGCCAAACTATACTCAGGCAGGCATATCAATCCAGAAATTTCAATAATTAATATACATGTATATGCTCATTTCTAACTATAACATGAGACATGAGATCAGGGAATGGGTAAAAGTGGGGAGATCCTGGACTAGGATTGGGCTTAACTTACTTTATCATTATCTATGTATGAATGAATATGTAATGACTATGTTGAACCAATATGTAAGACTATGTTGAACCAATAAAAGAAAAAATAAAATAAAATGTTACATACTGAAAAAAAAAATGGAAGAGAGATCAGTAAAGTAGAGGAAGAGAATTGAGGAGGAAGGATGGGAAAAGGGAGGAACACTGGAATGAAATTGACCCAGCTATCGTATGTACATGTATGAATATACCACAGTGAATTTCACCTTTTTGTATATCTATAAAGCATTAACTTTAAAAAACTACAAACAAATAAAAGAAAGATCCAGTGGAGAAAAGGGAACAAGAGGAGAGAGGAGAGGAGGGAAAAGGGAAGTGCTGGGGACTGAATTGGAGCAAATTATATTCTACACTTGTATAATTATGTCAAAATGAACCCCAATGTTATGTATAACTATAATGCACTAATTAAAAAAATGTGAAAGAAAAAATTTTAATTTGTCTCCTCTTCTCTTACCTTTTGCTTCTCACTTTGTGTTTTGAATAAAATTATGATTTAACTTGCTTAGCTTGGTCTCTGAAATGGCTTACCTTGAAGTATACCTTGAAGCTACCTCCTCATCAAGGTAATCTCCACATGACATCACAATAATGTCACGTACTTGATCATTTGATTTATGACCATGGTGGTGCTGAATAGCAAGGTGGAAAAGGGTGGCTTATCCAATAGATTATATTGGGTGAGCTAGATACTAATAAGAAAAATGCATTTTGACATATATCTTATGCCATACTCAGGATTAATTATAGAAGGATTATAGGTTTAAATATGAAAGATAAATCAACAAAACTTTTAGAGGAAGACATAAATAACAATTTCATGGCTTTGGAGTGGCAAAAAATTGAACATGATGGGGCTAGAGTGGTGGCTCAGTGGTTGGAGTGCTTGCCTGGCATGTGCGAGGACCTGGGTATGAACCCTAGCGCCACATACACAATGAAGGGTCAGGGAAACAAAGGCCAGATGAAAAAATAAATAAAAGTGATTATCTATCTCTTTCTTTCACTCTCTCCCTCTCTTTTAAAAAAATTAACATGATTCAGAGAATACTAATTACAAATGACATAATTAAAAAGACACTATTAAACAGAATGAGAGGAAACCCTGAGAGTGGGATAAGATACTTGCAGTGCATATATCCAAAATGGCTATGTTATTCAGAATATAAAATAATTCTAAAAACCCATGTGAAAAAGACAACCCAGTAAAATATAAATGGGCAAAATATTGAACCACCACATCACAAAAAAAGAGTATTTGAATAAACATGAAGAAAGGAATCAATCTCATTAGAAATAGTGAAATGCAAAATAAAACAAAATATGGAGCCATTAAGTCCCAATAGAATTGACAGTGTGAAAAAAGAGATAACACTAAGTTTTGACAACCTTGGCGGCGGCGGGGAGGGTTCAAACAGAACTTCTATATACCTATTTTACAAACACAATATAGAGTGAAAGAATCCAGATACAGAAAAATACATTCCATTTATGTGCGGCTGAGGATCAGGCAAAACTAGTCTATAGTGTTCAGGGATCCATAGGCTGCAAATTATAAAGAAAACCAAAGGTGTTAACCATAGAAAGCAAGGGAGACCACCTGTGTTGCGTACTTGATAGTTATCTGTTAAATCCAACAGTTGTGTTCGATGGACTTTCCTGTGTATATGTCAAATATGTGGATAAGGGCATACATTTATTAATTTTACAAGAAATAAATTATTTTGCAAAAAATTAAAATGAAAAGAACAAAACTGTATGCATAGCACACATCAACAGTCAGTTCGTTGGCCTTCAAATAGCCACCTCCTGCCCAGTACACAGAGTGGGGGTCACTTGTCCCGGTGGTTGGAGTGGAGAGTCCACCTGGACTTGTTTCCATCTTGGTTCCCTGAATCACACAGCTTTAGGGTCCTCATTTTCTATTTAAGATTGAAACCAAGTGTTCTACGACTGAACTTATCTAAATCTACTTTCCCAGCCTCCTTTCAGCAGAAAGTCAGGTTAAGGCTGATTGGACTGTCCCCCGGGGGTTCAGATTAGGGCTCTTTTATTTCTATGATTTACTACAAAATCCTCAGCCAAACTGTCCTTAAAATCACAAAAGTTCAAAAAGCTTATGACACTTATCTCTGCCCTGTGTGACTTGGGTAGCCTTCCTTCCAGGTGACTACTCTCAGTGACTCAAAGGAAACTTTTATGGAAGGGTTGACATTGAGACACTTGATCCCTTTAGAATTCAAAGAAAAGATAATTATTGGGCGTGTGAAGGTAGAAACATGGGTGGAGAAGATAAGAGAACCTACTACTGCTGTGTATCACACCCAAAGGGAATAAGCAGCAGAATAAGCATTTTGGTAAAATAAACAGAAGGGGAAGGAACATAGCATGAGGTACTGGAACTTGTATGGATGCTGCATTAAATAACGTCCGAGGTGTTTGCTGAATGACACAGAGAACATAGTCAAAGAATGTTGCTAGCACAAAGTGAGCTTGTTCTCTCAGTGCCACCGCAGGTGCTGGTTTCAGCTGGCATCACTTAACAGCTGTCATGTCTGTTACTGTCATTGGATTTGCATGGTGTGGGTGTTGTGTGTAGAGACTGCCAGAGTTTCAGTTGTTCCATGCCAGTCACGCTGTGATCCTCTTATTGCAGCAGAGAGTACAGTTCCCATCACTCTAAAGCTAGTGCTGACCTACTTTTCCCTACTGGAAGCCCAATGCTGAGGACAGTACCTGGCAATTTCACTAAACAGAAGAAAAATATCTAAAATGCCCACAGCAGGGTACCCTATTGTCAGGGGCGGCACCCAGGGCCCACGCCATACAGGCAGCTTTAAGATGGCGGCTGGCAGCTGGCCCAACCAAGTCAGCTGACCTCTTATTGTATCTGGTTCTTGTGCTTGCAACATCTGACCACCTAGGGACAACATGTGAGTTAGTATTGTTAAACACATCTTTACTCTTATGTATAAATGATTTAGATTAAATCTCTTTTTTTTAAATGTTTAAGTCACTTGAATTAAAAGTCATTTGGATTCATGTTTTTTTGTTTTTAATGTAATTTATGAGCGCTCATTTATAAGCCAATTGGATGCCATATGTTTAACACACATATAACATACAAACACATAGGACAGGAGTGTGCGCGCACACACACGAAACAACAGGAAACACAGATTTTTAGACCCTGGGAAAAAATTGAACTTTTGAATAAAGACAGCAGCTGTAAGTAAAAGAGGTTATAAACAGTTACAATTTTCCCAGACCACTTAATTGGAGTTTTTCAGAGATCAGTAGAGAAAGGAGGAGTACACCGACCATATCAGCATGGAGGAATGTGCACCTGGAGGGAGACACTGGCCAGCCTACCAAAGCAAGATAGTCAATCATTTTTAATTAACCTCTCAAATAAAACAAGACTGACTGAAAGATATATTTAGGTGTACAAAATAGGTGAATTTACCAGTAATATTGAGCTCAAGATCCAAAAAATGAAATGGCCATAATTATTTTAGTAAAGGAGCATGCACACATCTTTGGCACCAGAATTAGAGTTAGCCCAGGCTTTATGTGTTTT